>JAWPHD010007135.1:0-133684 GCA_037043455.1 Cyrtodaria siliqua
GTGTTGCACCTTACAGTATCTTTCATGAACAGATTCAATGAAAACGGTTCTGCTGCTTGTATCTCTTGTTTGTGTTTGTTGCTTCCAAGGATCCCCTTTTCAATATTTATTGACATTCACACTAACGTTTGTTAATGCTGTTAGGGCGGCTGTAATAAATTGCTCCGACAACAAATCAGTTACGCTATTACTTACTGGTCCTTTGTGATCATCAACCCATTCCTTGTGACTTTAAAGTAGAATACCGATTAAGCCGGTGCTAGTGGGTATAGAATAGTTTCACCTTATAGTACCTCTCATGAACAGACTCTCTTGTTTGTGTTTGTTGTTTCCAAAGGATTCCCTTTTCAGTAGTAATAGAATATTTAAAGAAACTATTACGAACGAAATCTTATTTTTTCCTACGTGTATAGAATATCTGCATACTACTAATAGTTAGATATGTATAGCAATAATAGTGGACTTCCGGAAAAAAATCATCAAACTATGCATGTTTGAACCTTGGGGTAAGACCTTTAAATTAAAAACAGGAGAAATGAAAAGTGAGGAAATCACTTGAGGGTAAACAGAATAAAGATAGCCAGTCTGAGCTTCCAGAGTGTCACAAACCCCCCCTAGGAAGAAAGCCTGCTTTTGGAACTTCCTAGACTTCGTTAATTGCGATATTCTTTGTGGCTACGAAACATGGCTAAAGAGTACCACACGTGATGCAGAGTTTCTGCCAATGAATGATTCAACCAACCATGGATCAGTAGAGATGAACGACACATAACCCGAATGAAGCGAAAATGGTTTTGCAGGACCAAAGGTTCCCAGAATGCAAGCGACCTGGCCAAATACAAAACGATCAAGAATAGACACAGAATATCTGCAGTGACACTCATGATAAACACATCTCAGATATGTTGACCTTGACCTGTGACCTCTGTCATAGGAAATGCCTGTCCGGACCGTATTTTCAATATTATAACACTTAGAGATACCAAACTTGATATTTGAATACATCTTGGGATAGCGGTGTGTCGCATACAAAAATCAGGTCACAGTGACCTTGACCTTGACATGTGACCTCAGTTATAACAAATGTTCCGAAAATGCTTGTCCGGGCCATATTTTCAATACTATAAGACTTGGAAAAATCAGTCTTGGTATGTGCATACATCTCGGGATAGTGGTGTGTCGCGTACCAAAATAAGGTCACTGTGACCTTGACCTGTGACCTCTGTCATAGAAAATGCTTTTCCGGAACTTATTTCCAATACTATTACACTTAGAGATACCAAGCTTGGTATTTGAATACATCTTGGTATAGCGTCGCTTTCCAAAATAAGGTAATTGGTACCCTGACCTTGACCTGTGACCTCTGTCATAGAAAATGCATAGCAAATGCTTGTCTTGACCGTATTTTCAATTATATAACACTTAGAGATACCAAACTTGGTATGTGAATACACCATGGGATAGCCGTGTGTCGCGTATAAAAATTAGGTCATTGTGATCTCGACCTTTACCTGTAACCTCTGTCATAAAAGTATTTTTCCAGACCGTATTTTCAATAATATACATGTAACACTTAGAGATACCAAGCTTGGTATGTGGATACATCTTGGAATAGCCGTGTGTAGCTTACCAAAATAAGGTCACTGTGACCTTGACTTGACCTGTGACCTCTGTCATAGTAAATGCTTGGGATAGCGATGTGTCGCACATGTGACCTCTGTCATAGAAAATGTTTCTCCGGACCGTATTTGCAATACTCTAACACTTAGAGATACCAAACTTGGTAGCTAGGTTTGTGAATACATCTTTTGATAGCGGTGTGTCGCGTACCAAAATAAGGTCATTGCTACCTTGAACTGTGACCTCTGTTATAGAAAATGATTGTCCGGACTTATTTTCAAGACTATAACACTTAGAGACTCCAAACTTTGGGTGTGAATTCATCTTTGGATACCGACCGGTGTGTCGCGTACCAAAATAAAGTCATTGTGACCTTGACCTTGATATTTGACCTCCATCATAGAAAATGTCTGGAAAATGTTTGTCTGAGCTGTTGGGGGACTATGGATTGCCTTGCAATTATTGATGCTCTTGTTACATTACTGATGCAAATATTCGCACCTTTAGTATAATTCGCAATTGGTTTTAAAGCGCCATGTGTTTACAGTCGCTTCACAGCACTAAACATGTTAAACAAACTCCATTATCGTACTCTTTTTTCTAGTGTGACTGTCAATAAATATTGCAAAGGGGACCCATTGGAAGCAAAAAAACAGAAACAACAGATAAAATAACAAACCCGATTTTATTGAGTCGGTTCATGAGAGATAATATTGGGTGGAATTGATGATCCCAAAGGTCCAGTAAGTAATAACACGACTGATTTGTAGTCAAATTTACAGCCGCCAAACAGCATTAAACAAAAGCGTAAACGTCAATAAATATTGAAAGGGGATTCCTTGGAAGAAAGAAACACAAACAAGAGAGAAAGTAGCAGACCCGGTTTTATTGAGGCTGTTCATGACAGATAGAGTTCAACACCTCTCACGCCCTTTAGCACCGGCTTTGTCGGTATTCTATGTCAAAGCCACTGTATCATAGTATAGCTAAACAGCACACAGAACAGAACACAAACTCACTTTATCTGGTAATAATTACAAATTTAAATAAGACCATTGCACCCGTATCCTCATTATTACATTACAGATGTAAACATTCTCGCCTATCGTTTAATTTGCATATGGTTCAATGCGCCATTTGAGCATGTGATATGAATATTTAATATTTATATATTAACTCATATTTCCCTACATTTGGGAGTAAAATTAGCTCAGAAAATTAGTACATGAGTGCATATTTGCAGACTGTTATTCTACCTTAATGTCGACTTTGACTATGACATGATGGCTGACGTTATTGATTATTTATTTGACAATTCAAATTTACACGAATGCATACAATTCATTAAACTCAGCGGGAGATGGATTTGGAAAATATAAAATTTAGCGATGCGTAATTTACATATATTATTCATAAAATAAAGTCCTAAATTACGTAGCGTCAAATGACATTTTATTGATAAAGAAATATGAACTGATTATAACCAATATGAATTAAAATGCCATACACAAGCCATTGTTATGAGACACCAGGGTTTCCATAAAACTAATTAGATTGACAATAACTGCTGTTACAGCTGCAATATTCACGTCGCAAAAAAAAGTTTAGCAAGTGAATGAAAAGCAGAATGTGTTTGAATCAAAGTTGTCGTGTGTTGGCAACGGTAAACAAACTGAAATAGCGACATGAAAAGCTGACAATAACCGCAATAAATATGCAGTAAAGTTAGATAAATGAGAGGTTAGCTATTGAAATCATAGCCCTACTGTTAAAAACAAAGCTACTTGGAAAAGTTCATCATATAGCACAAACTATCAATTAGTTTTCTATGTTTTCATTTCTGTTTGCTAAGTGTTTAACTTCATTCATCAGCACATTTTAGGCTACACATTACTGTCCATTTTTCGTGATAGAGGCAGACCACTGACTTATTCCTGGGTTGTTTCAGTACTGTATACCTCCTGCCATCCGTAAACATCGACACTTTCTCGCTTACAATTTGAAATCCCAGAGGGATTCGAACCGTCAGCGGTGAGATATTAATTATTGTGTATGATCTCTTGATTGACTTGGCATACACATAGCTAATGCGTGTCATTGGCAATGTCCTACATGTTTGCTTGAATATAAAATGTATATCAAAATATAATATAACCAGCCCGTTTAAAGAATATCGTACAGAACAAAAATCAAATCGACGTTCGAAGGCCGAGGTCTGATATGGATGGAGGTCAGATAAGCAGTGTGATATGTGAACAGAAAGGTAGTAAGCTTTACATTATGAAAATAAATTAAAAGTAACTATACTTTTTACGTTCCAGTTTGGTAGCGCACATATATGTTTTATATTAGAATACCGCGTAGGCCGGTGCTAAAGAGCGTGAAAGGGGTTGCACATTGTATCACCTCTAATCACAGACCTAGTATGTCTGTGCTCTAATGAACAAATATTGACTCAATCATACCGAGTGTGCTACATTTCTGCCGTGTTTGTGTGTGCGTGCGTGCGTGCGTGTGTGTGTTGCCTCCATTTTCAATATTTATGTTTTAGTGCTGTGCGGCGGCTGTAAAACATATGTATTGTTATTATTTCCTGGTCCTTTAGGATCATCGAACCCACTCTTTGTGGTTGTAAAGTAGAATACCGCTGAAGCCGGTACTAGTAATTGTGAGGGGTGTTTCAAATTATATCACCTTTCATGAACTGATTCATTAAACAGGGTCTACTACTTATCTCTCTCCAGTTGTTTGTATGTGTTGCTTCCAACGGAGTCCGTATTCAGTATGTATTGACTTTTACACCAGCGTTTGTTTATTGATGTGTGCCTGTGTAAGGAAATAAATCGACCACCATAAAATAATGACCTCCCGGACATTTTGCTATGTCAAAATGTATTACAGTAGAATAGTAATAGAACATGTAGAATGGCCCCTAGATATAACAAGTATTGTATTTTGTTTCTATTTGTATATGTGCAGATAAGCCAGTTGCGCATATTTTGACAAAATAAAAAATCGAAACATCCAATGGTGCTATTTTGGTACGCAGCTTTTATGAGTATGAGTACCTAGACGAGTACCGATTTCGTTTTTTATTTTTATTTTACTAACATAGCACACCTATTATCAGATGCATATACACGTGTCCAATAAATGTATCTATTACATACAAACCTTTAAATTATCAGAATTAAATTACAAACTTAAAATTGTGATCTGAAAATAAACCCACGCGATAGTCTGTACCAAGTTATCGAGAAGGGTGATTTTCAGACGTCGATTCTAAGTAATGAGCAAATCGGTGCTTATAAATGCCTGTCACACGACCTTCACAGTCGTGGCTATCTTAAAGGGACTATGCTTTTCTTGGTAACGAATATGTATGCATACACATTGAAATGGATGGTATTAAGGCTATTTAAAATATATTCAAAATATATGTTTATTGGAATATTAATCTTAGTTTCAATTGTATTCGCTAATTAAATATTTGTTTAAGCTTACTTTGTAAACAATGGCCCATTCCAAAAGAAATGGTCATGTTTTCGTAAGATAAGAAGACATTGCAACACAAAATTCTACATAAATAGCTATAATATTCACGACCTATTTTATTATATATAAAAATATTATTGTTTAGGTGAACGCATACATATACTCTACCGCGAAGAAAATGAATTAGCATTTAGGATTATTGCCACGCATGTGTCTATTAGCCAATAACTATTAGCGTCACTTATCCAGCGATTATCGTATTAACTTAATAAGATAATAGCTGAAAAAGTGACGCGTAGAAGTTAGAAATATCGACCATATGTTCATGTTAATATGTGCATGTATGTGTACATGTATACAAGCGATTATCTACGGAATCACGGAAGGGCATGTGTGAAGAAATATTTCATGCGTTCGAGGTAATATTAATTAAGTGCGCACGAGATAATTTGCCACATGTTGTAGTGATACCGCTCGCCATTGAGTATCGATACGTCTTCCATATCTAGAATATATAAAACCTCTCAATTGGGTATGGATACCTTTCTATTGAGTATTGAATTGATAACCCCACTCCATTGAGTACTGATACTACTCCCCATTAAGTATTGATAGCCGTTGAGTATCTATAATACCTCTCCATTGAGTATTGAAGGGATATCAATACTCAATGGAGAGATTTTAGGTACTCAATATAGAGGGCGTATCAATACTTAATGGGGAGGGTATCAATACTCAGTGTGGTGGGGGTATCAATACTCAATGGGGCGGGGTTTCAAAACGAAATAGCGTGGGGTATCAATACTCAATAGGGACAGGTATCATGGGGGTATCAAAACTCAATGGGGAAGCAGTATCGATAACCATCGATAATGAATGTGGAGTTAGTATCAATGCTCAATAGCGAGGGCGTATCAATACTCAATGAGAAGGGTGTATAAAAACTCAGTCGGGAGGAGGTATCACTACTCATTGAGAAAGGGATATTAATACTCAATCGGGAGGGGGTATCAATACTCATTGAGCAGGGGATATCGATATTCAATCGGGGGGTTTATGAACGCAAAAGGGAGAGGGTATCAATACGTATTCGACAGTGAGGAGGGGGTATTAAATTGACACCAGGCAATCTTTTGTTTAATTCAAACATTAAAATAAGCACCTCAATTTATTAATCATGCCTCATTTTGACTTAAAAACTGCTTGCATACCATTAAATAAAATATTGAAATTACAGTTTTCTTCCATATTCTACCAAATTGTTAAACATATTATTGATGCAATATTATCAAAAATTAGTGACATGTAAAATCAAGTTACTCTGAACTATTCAAATAGTTAATATTAATGATTGAACGTATGCAAGTTATATTGAAAACTAACAGGACGCCATGCGTTTTAAACTAATAAAGATTGCCATGTGGACCTTTAATACTCAATCGGGAGGAGATATCAATACTCAATGTGAAGGGAGCCTGGGGGCACCTGTATCTATATTCATTTGGGATGAGGTATCAATACTCAATCAATACCACAGATGGCGTTCAGGTCCCCGATTGGCTAATTATCTCGTAGGCACGATTATTACGTTGCTACGATTTAACGATCTCAAAAGAAATAATTCAAAGGAAAATCGGGAAAATCGTTTTATCAGTTATATTGTTTCAAATTTCGGTCATTTATTATTACAGAACTAGTCTTCTTATCTACTTCATAAACAAAGGAAATATTCATGATTTCTTAAAGACATCATAAACATAAAGAAGATATGTTGTCCTATCCATTTTAATTTGACGTGTGTATCATTCTTATAACAATGCATGTGAGAATACTAGGCGAACATTTTATTCTGTTTCTTCCAAAACAAACATCCATTCTTTCCTATTCATATATTAGGTTCCAAGTGGTCCCTAATGGCACAATTACACCTACTATTAGTAGACTATCAAGTGGAAAAAAGTCCAGTTACTTGAAGAATGTTAGTTAGTACTGGTAACAGAAGCCAATGTTAAGATAACTGACCGAATATGACAGAAAAAAAAACGTTGATAAATGGCGTTAAAACCAAACACAACAAGAAATTTGGTGAATTGATGTCCCCCGACGAAGTGTTGTTTTCTAGGTAGAAGCATAGACGGAAACTAAACACGGACGATCAAAAAAAGCTAAGGTGTTGTGTTCTGCAAGTCGTCTTGATGTGTTGAGTATATGAGCCGATTTATTTCAAAATCCCTCCATGTATGTTGCATGTTACATTTTAACGGACTGACGAACGTTGAGACAAATACAAAACTATATCCCTCTTCGTTGGCGATGATAAAATAAACATAAAATATTCACATTAACATACCCCCATACTTCCAATAACGTAGCCACAAAGTAACTTCTTCAACAATTAAAATTACTATAACAACTTTACTATATCAAATATTCATATGTAAATGCAATACAAATAACTGATATGTTATAACATAATCAATATTGAAATCAATATTAAAAATGACAACTAATATTTGATTTGTCAAAAATTACTATGAATACATTGAATAATGTTAATTCCATATATAATGCTACTTATTTGTCTCTTAAGGTAAAAATGTCTCAACACTATAAATAGTAGAAAGGAATTTACGGGAATCAAATGGCTTTTAATAAATTTAGCATTGTCTAATAGATGTTCTCTGTGCACATTATCTCTAAAACTATCCATATCCGTGATTGTGATAAACGGGTCGATTTTGGTGGCGTCTGCCTCTTCCGTGGTATTCTGGGAAATGTTGTTGCTGCACGGAAACATATAATCCTGACAATGTATAGGCGTTTGCATTGTCATTTCCTGATTCAGTTCTTGTTTAATTGATTCATTAACATCGCGTTTTGTTTAAAATGTGCTGGTTTCTGAATATATCCATGGATTTCTGTTTGTAGCTTTATATTGTTAAATTTCAGTTCACTGATCCGTTGATCCTGCTGATGTTCTCGCGTCATGTATTTACAATATAGTATAGCGTTCTCCTTTGTGGTTATTTCACATTTTTACAGTTTCTAGTTACATTCCTGTAGTTTTATTATCAGTGTTTCTTTTTTAGATTCAAGATCACTGATGATTTTGCTGTAGGAAAGCCAATAAACGATAAAGTCGAAATTCTGCTGATATTTGTTATTTTAATATTCCTTTGTATCTTCATATCACGTATTGTCAAACAGTAAATTATTTATTAGAAAACCATAATAAAAACACGTTATCAATGTCTAAATGTTGGAATTACCAAACATTAATAATATATTAAGTACAATTTCAAATATGAATTTTCAAATGGATAGTCCAATTTTCCTTGACATACGGATAACTGCTGTACTTCAAGTCTAAACACTAACTGACCTGTCTCAAGTCTACACAACAAAAACACTTTGCATACAATTTGCATTCCATAGTGGTTACCATGGAAACCAGGACAATATAAACGTCCAATTCATATCTTGTCCAATAAACGCTCATTCATCTATATATAAACTAATACCCCTCAGGTGTGTACGGCTATCTTGTTCACGTCCTTTGTGACATAATCCAGACTGCATACTCGTGTATTAAAATCTAATTGTTGAACATATAGGCAGATTATTATCAAACATACTAATCTTATACAAATAACAGCTGCCTTTACATGTTAGTGTTCAACTAACAACATTCAACAATTTCGCAAAACATAATACAAAATTAAACATTTTACCGGAAATCTCGAAAATAATAAAATCATGAAATACTCACTTTAACACATGTATTATACAATTCATTTGTAATCATGCCTTTCGTACATTTTACCAGATTAACGCATTTATTTTTCTTATTAAACATACTAAAATAACCGTCATCGATACAGGATAAAAAAGTTTTTTCCAGAACAAATGAAATTCTAAAAATATCTTATAATGGTATGCACACATCAAAATCTAGTAATCGAAATGTATGAAAATTTTAAGTTTAGTTTTAAATTCCACGATGTTCGTGTGTTTAAAATGCTTATGTGTTGTATGTAGTAATTGGCAAGGCAAACAAACTATGCAAAACGATGGCATATTGTTTGCAGATACGTTGTATCAATACACATATTGTATTAATAAGTGTTATTATAGTGTAGAAGAACAGAGCTTACCAATTATTTCTCGATTACCATCGTCTCGAGAAGGTAATTATTCGAGGGTCAAACTCCAAACTATCGAAACGAGAACAAGAGCTGACAGGTGAGTTCCACAATTCAGCGTTACATTAAACGCTACGTTAAGCTAATAGAGTGTAAAACATGAATATGTAAGTAAACCCTTCGCTATAACAAATCGAAATGTTTTCACATGGAACTACGCTGCTGTAAACAACTAGTTAGCCAAAGCATCAAGTTGCAACATTAAGCCTGGTTCAAACTGTACTATTTGTCACGTAAGTGTTAAAGGTAAACATGTTTGAGTTTTCTTCTGAGCACCGGGTTAAGAACAATGTGACCACTAGAAATCAAAACAAGTGACGTTGTAATCACATTATTTGCTTTCAGCTTATTTCCTTGAGCTTGCTTAATTTATATGCGGCAGCCTTCTCCACTAATAAAACAATCATCATTTCAAATTTATCAAGAAACATATGCTTCAGAATTTCAAATAGACAAAGTTGTTCTGCCTTCTTGATTTCATGTGTAATGCTTAAAACGTTTGCCAATTTCAAAACTGTATGCACTTGTTTACACATCTGAAATAGGCCCTTGCGTTATTTTTGCCTTATGGTATATACGGATACTTCCACTAATCCAATGACGTTATAGAAGTGTATATTCCCTAGTTGTGAGCTGCATTGTTTAAAACCTACACATTTATATAAAATATTCAATGTTAGTATCATAAAGGGAGATACATTTAATACAAAAACAATTGTTGGCAAATAAAGTTCTTATGAGAAAGCAACGTTTCGTTATTCTTCTCGAAAAAACGTCCAGTTTGTCACGAAGCCTCAACATTGTTTTTAAATGAAATATCATTGATTTCTAATGTGGTAGAAACGTGTACCTTTTCCGAATATAATTGTATTGAAACGGTCGGCCTAAAATACATCACATTCTGTATACGTGTATGTGAAATTTCCGAATGTCTATGCTTGGGACCTTCTATCTTTCAATTAGTGGTACATCTTTTTTATTATTGTTAAATTCGTCAATAACAGTTACAATGTATTGGAATTTTACATTATGTTTGATATTTGTTTAGTCTCAAATCACTTCTGTATTTGCTTTGTTTAGAGCAATAACGTTCGTCAGACACCCAGTCCCATAAAACATGTACGCTGGTACCTCAGACATACATTCGAGATTCACTTTAAATATGATCTCATTATGCATATGCCTATAAAACACAAGGCTTCTGTACATGATAATAACTCTAAAAGAAACTTTTTTTTTATTTATTGATGTTATAACCCTAGCTACATATGCCCTGTTACATTGCACCATGTTTTCATCGGAAGAGTTAATGCGTAGTTAACATTTACATTGACAAATAATTAAAGGGATACATAGCAATCTTGAGTTTGTATTCAAACATTTAAATTTTGCAATCCTGACTCATTTTGACATGAAAACTGCTTGCATATGATTAAATAGAACATAGCGAATTTGATTTTCTTCGTTATTCTACCATAATGTTTAATATGTTATTGGTATAATATTATCAAAATTGGTAACATGTAAACACAACTTGCTTTACGCTATTCTAATATTTAATATTACTAATTGCACATATGTAAGTTATGTTGAAAAACTAACAGGGTGCCGCAAGTTTTGAACCTATCAAGATTACCACCTGTCCCTCTTAAGTAACGTTACGTTTTAAGACAGTTCTCCAGTGTATTGAAGTATTTACCCTTCACACACTAATGATAAATCTTATATGAATGCATGTAGGCGTGTTCTGCTTATGTTTCATTGGGAGAGCAGTTAAATAAACTTTAGAAAACCCAGAAGCCTCTTGATATGTACTATTAGTCACAACTATCAGTTTGTAATAAAACTATTATGGGTCAAATATCGATCAACAATTTGGGCAAGGAGGATCTCGAGAAAATCAATCTGAAGATGGGTGTATAATGTTTTATCGTATAGATAAACGTTCATAAATGTATGCGAAGGTATATGCCCTAAGAATTAGTTTCCAAAATAATTATACTAGAGTCAATAAACGATAAACCATCAATAAGCCAACCTAGATTCACGTTAATACGCTGTCACCAAATTTATATCTAGAAACACCCAACATATGAATCACTTATGCGCTGACTATTGTCTAGTACATATCCAACCAATTAACACAATTGAATTCGATTTGTACTTAGAAGTTGATTTTGCAATTAAACAACAAAGAGCGTCGTTCATGACGACATTCCTGTCATAAGGTTGCAACAATTAAACCGGTATTCCAATAACTTATCACAATACCTTACCCTGAGTGGCAACCTGATATACGATTTCGATGCCTTCACTTGCAATTTAATATCTAAAGTTTACACTTTCTTTTCGAATGTATCGATTTTAATTTATTTTGAAAACCCTTTTGTATTCATTTTAAGAATTGGATTATCGTTTTCCAAATGCTCAACATCAGCCAACTCATTTCTCTGCGCCAATTACCCTATTAGTCCAAAGCTGTATATTATTAAGCAATTTTCTTTCAAAATACGATTTAGTAATTTAATTCATGTGTGTTGCGTATAATTTTCATCTAAACACTTACTGCAAAAATAAGAAAAACACGTAACTGTATGTGACACAGTATACGGTTAACTTGTAAACACTTAATTAAACCACAAATTACACTGACGATTTTGACATAAAACATAATTGATTGCTAAAATCTACATATGACCTACATATGACCCACTAAAAATGAATTGAGCGAAACACTGAAGCAACTTCGCTAATACAAGAATTACAACCATCTACACATAACGATACCAGAAAGGGTCAACATATTCTATACAAACAATACAAACATTAATATCCATCTTTCACTATCATAACACAATCCGAACAGTCTGCCTTACTGAATCACAGTGTACAACTGTGTCCGTTCTGATCTTGCATACGGCCGAATCTCTGCTTCTGTTTATATTATAGTGCCCGTTTACGAGCTCTGCTGACAGAGACTCTGAGTCAGGATGGTGTGTCTACCATAATCTCGGTGATATTAGCGTTGGAATCCATACGTATGGACTGGACCATCAAAACCATTCGTACAGGACCGTCTGTCATTGTAATCCTTTGTTGTATATCGCCCTTTAGTGATATGCTCAGTTGATCGACAATCCAATAGATGACTGTCCGGAACCGTCACTTCTGTCTGGGTTTGGGGTGTCCCAATACCGTTTTATAGGCTATTCATCTGTATTAGTAATAATAAGCAACCTGAAACAATTTAGCTATAGTTAGTTAATTATCAAATACAAATAAATTCAATTCAAATAAAATACAAACCGAGAAATATAATTTCGCTAAATACAAATCCCGTAAAAAAATATAGCATATCATTATAGTAACAATACACATTTTTACCGGATCTGTGGTAATAATTAGTTTGAACTATTAGTCTTCTAATATTCAAAGTATAATTTTCACGCACGACTGATTTTATAGGATTGACGTTAAATGCAGAATTACATGATAATGTCAGAGTGTGCAGACATTGAAACTTACTAAACTGACTCAATAAATAACCGAGTCTGCCATTTTTCACTCATGTTTGTGTTTGTTGCTTCCTAGGGATCCTCTTTCCAGTATTTATTAGTTGTACTACTTCCTTTATGGGTTTGATTGATGTAATATCTCAGTTGTGCAAATACCGACGAGTGTCATATATTCGTGCTCAACCTGTTGTTGTTATGTGTTGTCAAATTGCTCATCATCGCATTGTTTGGCTTAATAACGAAAATGCAGTGTCCATCCATTTAGTATCATAAGTTAGGGTTGACAACTATTAATTGGAAACATGCGATTTATCACATAACTCATGGCTTGGGAGTGGAATAACACCATTCTATATTTGTCATATATAACATGTATAACTAGATATATAAGTATGCAAATAATCCTAATATGCGCTGTTCGATTTATGTCGGTTTCGCGTTTTAAAGCGACAGGCAAAATGCAATAAAAGTCGATATGTCAGTTATGTGATAAATATAATCTAACACTCGTTCTCATTCATTATTGAATTTATTAAACTCGGTAGCAAAAATGATATAATGCTCGGCAAGAGCCTCGCATTATATCATTTTGACAACTCGTTTAATAAATTCAATAATGAATGAGTAATCATGTAAGATGCTCTATTTAATATACTGAGCAAACTCTTTAGTAGACACTAATTGACTTCATATCCTACTAGGTTAAAAAGGGAGAAACATAATTAATTAATTAATCAATTCATGTGGATATAGAGAATAATCACCAGTCTCAGTGTGATATGAAACATATCTCACGAAAACACGTTGTAATTCGGTTAAAAAACGAGTTCAAAGAACGAGTTTTGCAATCGAATTACAACGTGTAAAGTGAGATATTTTTTTGTATCACACCGAGACTGTTGATTATTCTATTTATTATAAACCTGTCGGTGATTCTAATGATATTTAATTGAAAATACCTCCCCCTACCAACTCGCGCGCCCCACACAAGGTGCCTTCGCGTATGACTACATTTGGCAGATTTTGAAATGAACCGTTAAGTGATATCGTCACACCAGTGATGATATCGAAACATGATATCATTTTTGTCTAATGCTAAACATATCTACCTGAGAAATCCTTATAAATCACTGATAGATATATAATAAAAGGTAATCTCACGATCTGGACTTAACATATACTCGTCCCTGCTTGAACTTCTGAATCCTAGGGTGAGAATGCCCTATCACAATTTGAGGCTAATTATGGAATCTTATTATATTTGTTTCAATCCCTTTGTGTATAAATTAAACGTATAATTCATTTGTTAAAACGCAATTTAGAATAACAGGATGACATTAAAACGTTAATAGGTATTTCTGAACAAATTAACAGACTAAAACTATGAATGTATTGATTTACTGCATAGTTTGTTTAAGTTGAATAGTACTTTATAAGTTACCCAAGTGATGGTCATTGATGAGGAACTGTTTATATGTTTCGTTTTATTTAGGAAAACGGCCCGACGAAACGTATAACCACACTCATGAAACTGGAAAAGTAATGTGTCCATCATGAGAAGATAGCCTTTGATTATGTTGGTTTCAATAGGTTTAAGCTCAGGGTCATTATAACCCGTTAATGCAACACAGCCGCTGTATAAATCTTCGTTGTCTCTATCCAGGTGTATCATGATAAGAGAATGACCTATATACATATATTAATATATCGTGGTCAATACGTTAAAGGTCAATAAATACTGAAAAGGAATTCCATGAAATCAATTAACACAAACAAGAGATAAAAGTGGCAGACTCGGTCTTATTGAGTCTGTTCATGAGAGCTATTACAAAGTGCAACACTTCTCACGGCTCCTAGCACCGGCTTAAGCGATATTCTACTTTAAAGCCATATCGATTGGGCCTTATTGTAGAATTCAAGTTCACCATGACCTGATAATGTAAAACATTGTCCTCTCTATGACTCTTCAACATTTGTATGCCTGAAACGTCACAAGTGCACTGTCAAACGTGAAATGATACAGCTATTTACAGTCAAACATTCTAAAGAGATTCCTCTATAAGGAAACCCCCATATATAAGGATACCACCTGCTTTAACAGACCACTATTTTCGTCCTCAATCGTATAGTTTTAAATTACGATGTTCCTGGATTATTTAATTCAAGGTCACCATAATGAAAACATCTTGTCCGTTCTATGAATCTTTAAGACTTGGGATTGTTGGCCAAGATCAGTACATGTTTGCAAAATGGGGTTGCTGCGCAAGGTAATTGTTTGTATTAACATAGACCACACACGTGTGGCTCCAGGCGCAACATTTAAAAATACTCACCCTTTCTATCTTCATTTGTATTATAGTATGTTTCACTATAGCTCAAAGCACAGACATAATGATAAATATATAGGAGACAGTTTATGTGGCACACAGTTTATGTGGCATGGTACGGAAATGTGCACGCAATATTATTTAATTTTAAACAATTTTTTTATCCTTCCAATTATGGTATTTTATTCACCTAAACCTTTAAACAATACAGGAGTGAGACGGAGATTTCAGTATTTTAATCCTCATCTTAATTATGATACATTTTTCTTTGAACAATTATTTATAAAAAAACAACAATGTGTTTTGAATATAAAGTAAAAAGATAAATTAGTATAGAACGAAAAGATAAGGTACCACGTGATATGATGACTATTAAACTAGGCCAGGTTCCAGTTCATTTATTATTTTGTCTGTACTCAATGCAACGTCAACGCGACAGCATGGCAATGCATGATTATAATGAAAACTAATTATTTATAAAATAACATCAGATTATTCGAGTTTTCCATACCGTACTGTTTATTTAATTAACAAAACTAAATAGGACAAGTAGCATTCAAGGACCACAGTCACACACAAACACACACACACGCACGCACGCACGCACGCACGCACACACACACACACAAATATAAAGAACACCTTTAAATATGAAGAAAAATCAAGATAAGACATCACCTTGGAAAAGTCAATGGAAACATAAGGCCGCTGGGGGTTTAAACCAGGTTCTAGAGTGCACCAAACCTCACTCTTACCCTATTGTCATCTCAAGAAAACAGGACAGTGTTAATAAAGATATCCCCTCCTGGTTATAATATCTAACAAACAAGGCAGCATTAATAGGTATAAGTAAAACACATATATGATCATGTATATATACTATAAATAATCAAAAGAAAAGAAAGCCAAAAATGTAAGTACTCAATGACATGGCAGAAGCCAGAGCAACACGAGAACAAGCCGTTAAGAGTACAAGACAATATTAATAATAAGTATAAAAGTCGAAAATTGCCATTGATGTGTGTCCTTTTGCGTGTTTTGGGGTTTACTGTGTTCTGTGAAAGCTATATTTCCTGTTCGACTTTTGTACTTATTTTTATTATAATGACAACAGGGTAAGAGTGGGATTTGGTTGACCCTGGTTTAAACTCATTTTCGGCCTTTTTAGTCACTGACCGTTCTAAATTGGAAGCCATGTTGTCAACTGTTTATGTTTGTGGTGGCTTATACCTTTCATATTATTTGTCCTTATAATTATTGTTTGTTTCTATACGTGTTCCATCCATGTTATTGGCTGACTGTGGTTCTTGAATTGTTCGCAAATAATATACACTTCTGTTAAGGTTAAGGTTAGGTCAGTTTTATAACTGTCCATGGTTAAGTGACTGTGTTTCATGCAGTTATTTTACACTATTTGTGAACATTAATATCGACCCATCCAAATCTAGATGACCATTTTCTTTGATGTTTTATTTGTGTTATGCACTACGGTGAGTCATGTTGTATCAGTGAACACGCTCTGACTCCGCTAACGAATATAATATTGATTATACGTTAGGTCCTACCTTTCATCCCCCGACAAACAACCACGAGACTTTACCTGAATGGCTTAATATCAGCCGAATGACACACAACTGTTCATTTATACTAAGGTCATCATGCAAGGATACATGATTTGATATAAGACGGTGGGGGTCAAACCATTGAAACGTAAATCATATCCATAGCTGCAAACACGTCCGTTAGTCCCTCTATCCGTTCATCCATTGCCAATATTTGTGTTATGCACTACGGTAAGTCATGTTGTATCAGTGAACACGCTCTGACTCCGCTAACGAACATAATATTGATTATACGTTAGGTCCTACCTTTCATCCCCCGACAAACAACCACGAGACTTTACCTGAATGGCTAAATATCAGCCGAATGACACACAACTGTTCATTTATACTAAGGTCATCATGCACGGATACATGATTTGATATAAGGGGGTGGGGGTCAAACCATTGAAACGTAAATTATATCCATAGCTGCAAACACGTCCGTTAGTCCCTCTATCCGTTCATCCATTGCCATATCTCCTCTAAAACGTATTGCAACCAAATTAAATGTCGCATTACACATTTGTTTTGCACTCTGCTGCATACAAAGAAGAAAGTCTCTGGACCACTGTGTAATTTCCAGACTTTTCTTAAAGTGTTTTCTTCGTGAAATGTGAAGTCAATAGCTGAAAATGTCCAGTAAAAAAACAATATGTTGATCAATTTGCTTTTGTGTAAATATCAATAGATTGTGGAAACCCTATTGAATTTCAAATTAATTTTTCATATGCAGTATTTCGCGTTGTTATTTCCTCAGATATGGCCTCAACATATTTGGTCGTATCCAAACTAGTATGATTCTTGTCATCTTGAGCAAAACTAAAGAGAAAACAAATACAAAACAAAACGGTTCTGTTATTAAGCGAATAATATTCCTACAATTAGTTAAAAGAGAGATAACTGTGAACTTGAAGGGACGTATTTTAATTATGTATCTATATACGTCTTTAGAACAACATATACGTCTATCATTTGCTAAATTCCCTGGTGTGGACTCTTTGTTATATTGTATATTTCCTTTTAATTGGATGTACTTTTATTTACACTGTTTTGTCAATATGAGGTCTGAATATAGGATATTGGCAAGGTTGTGCAAGATCGATTTAAGCTACCAGTAAGCCATAGTGTATCCTTGCCGTTTCGAGACGGCTACCCTGCCTTCACCACGCTTTAAGTAGTGTCCTTCATTATGTTCATTGTATATTTAATTTCCCTTTGCTATGGCACAGTGGAAGCCTCCGGTGCCATTGCGTTTGGGTGCTGCAGTTTCAATAGGACCATTTATTCTCATTGTTGGTAGCTTATCGGTCATACCTATTATTGTCAAGCATACCATTTGATGCAAGATATAATTTCATATTAAAAAGCCATATTGAATTTCATGTATGGTTAATCTCTCTGGAATTCCCGCAGAGCGTATTTTAATACGAGGTTTCCTATGTAGATTTTCATGAGAGGGAGGACCATGCAAACGTATCCTCTCTTCAGCATGTATTGACATTTCTGTATGCGACAGAAAGGCAATATGTTCTAGTTAAATATCAAATTTGATACAGCCAAACATAGTAGTCTAAAACATAAACCGTTTATTATAACTCATGGACTTGTTTAAGGGTAATGAAGAAAAACTGCTTGACATCAAACTTCAACAGTCAATATCTAAGAAATAAAATGTTTTACTATAACATATAAGATATTGCATGTTTTGTCATTGTTATGCCTTTGAGTTTTAGAGCTGAGATAATTGTAGTATTCGGACTCCAAGGTAATTGAAAAAACTATACGTGCGTATGTGGCTAATTTTTTCACTGATTGCAATGCGAGTTCTAAAGCTTTTGCCTGACTTTGAACTAAAATACCCTGTGTGAAAACATGCAACAACTGTAAAATAGTTGAAATGTACAGCTGTTATTGTAGGTTTTACCCAGGCGGAGCCGATGGAATACACATCCGGAGAGATATGCACACATCCGGATACTGCTCGCAGACTTAGTGAAATCAAGTTTGGCTCGGAAACAGGGATAACAACGGGACACTTTGATTTGTCAGGACCATGTATACTTAGAGGCAAAGTGTCCGAAAATGATATTACGATAGAACTTCATGACCAACTTCAAGTAGTAACCTTAGATCGAAACCATCCATTTGCTGTGCATGGCGACTCTGGCTGGTTCCTTGGTCTTCATTCCATACCAAGGTAATGAAAAGGACATACGGCCTGTTGGCATACTTACTGGTGGAAGTGTTGGTGGTAAACTATGTTATGTTACTCCCTTAAGGGATGCTTTGACGGCGTGTGGTCTGAATAATTCCAGACTTAAATCATTTGTGGATAGGAAAAGAGAGAATATAGACTTAGAGTAGTGGCGCGTATGGTGGTTTGTGCGTGAGTTCGTGCATTGCGTGCCTGCGTGTGTTGATGTAAATGTGTATTGATAGATGTGTAATTAAGCGTATACATGCATATGAGTAGGGCTTTGCTTATCGAAAATGTGTATGTGTATGTACGTGTATATATGAGTGTATGCTTTATGCGACGTTCGAAAAACATGTTATATTTCAATTTGTTTTTATATAGGAAAGCAATGTCATGTTATGCCTTTCCTAACTTTGTCAACTTATTGTTCGTACTGTCTGGCCAGTATAATGAATTAGTACGCACCCGTGTCTTTTAGTATCATTATTATTGCGATATATGTAATAATGAAGGTGCCGTATGGCTATGCTCCTAAAATAAAGAGCATTACGTGGTCCCGCCTTAATTCCATTAAGTTATGGGAAAGCTTATATTAGCAAGATTTAATAACGGATATTTCGACAATAAAACAATTTAAAACACATTGTTTACTGAAAAAATGCAATAACCTGTTTAAAATTACCTGTTAAATGTTTTAAGTTTACAATATGCAATTTTTTTAAGCCGAATTATGGTTTTATTTCAAACCCCTGCCAACCCAGTTTCTGCTTCTTGGAGAAGGGGTTAGACGGGGTATGAAAGATAATAATCATACCACGTAATGGAAACCTTAAAGGGACTGTACTGGTTTGGGTTGCTAAATCATAAATCGTAATTCAAAGGGGGTTTACATTGCTAATATTGTACATACAGTTCAAATAAAGTGTTTGTCAATCACAAAACAATCATTCATAAGAACTTAAAGCATGCATGAATTTATATTAAATAATGTATACAACATAAACCTAGCCGACTACGCTAGATTTCTAGACCTTACTGTTTCATTATCAAAACATAAACTGTAGGGATCATGAGGCCTAGCTTAGTGTATATACAAAACTGAAACACATTATGATGCTTGTATTGGTTTATTTTGATTGACACCAACAAAAAAAATCCAGATCGCCTCCGCTTACTTTAGAAGTTATTTTGTAAATACATCATAGTGTACTTTTTGCTTTAGGTTCTAAGCAAGGCGTTACTATCTTTTCATTTTGTTTAAAATATATTTTGATATTTTGTCTGAAAAAGAAGTTTGTTAAACTAATTTCGCGCTTGATTAGAGATACGGTTAAACTGCCAAATAAAGAAAAGAACAATCTCATGAAATCCTCCATCTCATGAAGGATTTCCCTATAATCGACCACAGCAGTTAATATAAGTCCTTCACTTAATGCAATTAAGGCGGGACCACGTAATGCAATCAGAACATTTCATGTTTTAATATAAAAGGAGGGTGATGTGTGATTGATCTGTGGTGTATATTATCGTTAAAGGGACACACGGCAATCTTGTTTTTAGCTCTACTGGCCAAGTGCCAGCAGAGCTTATGGGATGGCGAGTTGTCCGTCGTCCGTCCTTCCGTCCGTCGTCCGTCGTCCGTCGTCCGTCCGTCGTTAACTTGTGTCTTGTGAACAATCTAGGACCTTCATGTTTGAAAACCAGCCAGATCGCAATAATTTCACCGGAGTTATGGCCCTTGTTTTGCTGACAAATGCCATATTAAGCCTTTTGAACACTCTAGCACCTACAATTATTATTTGATCTTTACCAAACTTGCACAGATTGTTAATATTAATAAAAGCTCGGACAAGTTTGAAAACCAGTCAAATCGGATCAGTAACACCGGAGTTATGGCCCTTGTTTTTTTCTGAAAATTGCTATGTTCTGCCTTGTGAACGCTCTAGCACCTTCATTTAATATTTGATCGTTAGCAAACTTGCACAGGTGGTTAATACCAATTATAGCAGCTTGGACAAGTTCGAAAATCAGTTGAATTAAGTGAGTAACACAAGAGTTATGGCTCTTGTTTTTTTCTGAAAAATGTCATTTTCTGCCTTGTGAACACTCTAGCACCTTCATTTATTATTTGATCTTTACCAAACTTTCACAGATTGTTAATATCAATGAAAGCTCAAAAAATTTCGAAAACCAGCTAAATCAGATCAGTAACACCGGAGTCGTGGCTCTTGTTGTTTCTGAAAAATGCTATTTTTTGCCTTGTGAATACTCTAGGGCCTTCAGTATTAATCCGATCTTTACTTAACTTTGCCAGTTTCTTTGTAGCAATGAAAGCTCTAATAAGTTCGAAAACCGGCAAGATCGAAATAATTTCAACGGAATTATTGCCCTTGTTTTGCTAAAAAATGCCATATTAAGCCTTGTGAACACTCTAGCAACTTCATTTATTATTTTAACTTTACCAAACTTGCACAGAATGTTAATATCAATAAAAGCTTGGACAAGTTTGAAAACCAGCTAGATTTTGCCCTTGATTTAGTTAAAAATGCTATAGTTTGCCTCGTTAAGACGACAGGGGCTTCAATGTTCATCCGATCTTTACCAAACTTTATCAGATTTGTAATATCAATGAAAGCTCGGATAAGTTTGAAAACCATTTATATCGGAAAAGTAACAGCGGAGTTATGACCCTTGATTTAGTTTAAAATGCTGTATTTTGCCTCGTTAAGACTTTATTGTTTATCCGATCTTTACCAAACTTTATCAGATTGTTAATGTCAATAAAAGCTTGGTCAAGTTCGAAAACCAGACAGATCGGACAAGTAACAGCGGAGTTATGACCCTTGAATTTGTTAAAAATGCTATAATTTGCATCGTCTTACGATAGGGCTTCATTTTGCCAAACTTTACCAGATTGTATGACTTTCTTTTTTATATGATATTTTGTTGTTGTTTTTGTTGTTTTTTGGTATTTTTTCTTTTAGCTCTATGTTAGACCAGTGGGACCAGTAACAGAGGCGTTATGGCTCTTGATTTAGTTAAAAATGCTATATGTTGCCTCGTTAATACGGTAGGTCCTTCATTTTTCATCTGATCTTTACCAAATTCTTTATAGTTATGGCCCTTGATTTAGTTGATAAGCTGTATTTTGCCCAAAACTTTCAAAATAACGTAAATGGCAGTCTCTCGCTTCATTGATGTTATAAGAGCCATGTTACCAAGTAGAGCGTCCACAGGCCCTCTTGGGCCTCTTATTTTACAAACTCGCGGCGTCCCGTTAATTTTCTAGGCAACTTGCATTTGTTCAATCATTGATATTGATTATAACTATTTTATCAACAAGTTGTGCTTGCATAGTATTAACCGTTAAATAATATTGCACAAATGGTATAATTAAACTTATGGTAGATAAGACTAACACATGACAACTGAACATTTTATTTAATTATATGCAAGCAGGTCTAAAGTCAAACTGTTACAGGATTAATGCATTTTGACGCTTATTTTAATGGTTAATAACACCTTCATGATTGCCGTGTGTCCCTTTAAAGCTTTTAACTATCATATTCAGTAATATTCAGTAAATAGTTTGTTTTATTAGTACTACCGTTGTTTAAAATCAACGTCACTTGTACACTGATTGTAACAGTGCTTAAAGATGTGTTCTGTTTTGCATAAAGCACAGACAAATAGGAGAATTAATCCATGTTGACATATATATATTGTTTTGTGTTCACAGCTATACGTACTTGAGATCAACTGCGTATAATCAATGTTTGCAATATATACAACAGAGAATATTTCTATTACAATACAAATATACTGACATCTGGGCGTACCCAAGATTTCGCATCTGTATCAACCCAACGAACAAACTACATGTTTCTCGGGATATAATTTACTATTTGAGTCATTCTTTACGGTAGTTACCTAGTCATTCATTATTAGTTACCATCTCAACAAAGACTATCTTTATAATAACAGTGTTACTCATAATTAGAGAAACTCCAAAAAATATATAATGAAACAACCCTACAAGTAAACTGTAATCATCGTATTGCTATAAGACACAGTTGAAACGGTACTAACGCAGTCTTGCTTTATTTTCATACTTCATTTTCATTGAAATACAATATATGTGGTATCAATCCGGCATTAACGTGCGATCACGTTATCATAGCGCTTTGAAGTATCAGTATACGTAAGTTAACAGTATTTAATCTGTGGCATAAACTAACTGGCATAGAGTTAATAACAAATCTATACTTAACTGGTCAATCACAGTGTATCGTTATATGCTTCCATATACCATTAGAAAGGTAGATGACTTTAAACCCCCAGCGGCCTTTTTTTGTCACTGACCGTTCCAAGGCGGTAGCCCAATTGTCAACCCGTTTTGTGTTTGTGATGTCTTATTTAGCCTTGTATTCATCTTTAAAGTTGTACTTTGTTTCTGTGTGTGTTTGTGGTTGATTCGATGCTACTTTTCCTGTTCGATTGTTATATCTATATTTTTATTTATAAATTAGATATAACTCGTTTAGGGTGCGACTGAAAAAGGTCACTATACCTAAAGCGCTCTTGCAGTTCGTTTTATTGTCTTTCCGAGTGAAGTCAGGGACGAATTCTGTGCGTGGGCTCTAACCACACACGACATAATATTGCTTTAATAATAATATTATTATTTCATAGAAAATGCAAATATGTTAAAATAATATACTGTTTACTTAAAACGAACACAAATATACTGGGTTATATATACTCTCTGTATGATGTCCATAATCATAAAAGGTTCATGATAACATATGTATATGTATAGTGTTCAATTAAAATCACAGGGGTAGAAAACGAAAGTCACACATCTTATTACGGTTTTGTCCAACGGTTTTACGTTTCCCAAGAAATCATCCCCACGTCATGTTATTCCATGAAGATACTGTCACGTGTTACTCCAGCTGAGTGTGTGGCCTGGTGTTATCTTGCTGGAATAACATGATGTCGGGATGACTTCATAGGAATGTTAAAACGGTTAGATATACCCGGTATCAAGATGCGTGACTTTTGTTTTTTAGCCGTTTTAGTTGAATAGTATACACCATGGTTAGGAATTTTGAGACAATCAGTGTTTGCTTGTTCTAATAATATTACTTAGAAATAAAATGTAACATCAATATAATCTACTGGTTCGTTTTCTTGGACCGTCACTGTCATATTGAAATATTGTCTTATGTCTTAGTCCACTTGTGTTCTATTGGATTTCCGTAGTGCTCGTATACTAATGTAACGTCTGTACAAAACTACCACTGACCCCTCAGCTTCGAAATGTCATATCAGCCTAATAAATGATTAATGTATACAACTGTAAACTGTCATATGTATTATTGTCAGTATGTTTTAAACCAAACGGATGACACGAAGACATGGTAGATTGATAACAGTGTTAAAGAGTATTTATCATTAACTCTATGTTAAACGTTCATATATCTAAAAGGACTATATGGTTTTATCCAGACTCATTAAATGAGCCAACCGAGGCAACTCAGTTATTTCAATTACAAACCAAGTATTGTGCATAGCCTTAAATTACCTTAAATTACCGACAAAATACATATGCATAATCGCACAATGCGACAAACTTTGAGTTGACGAGTTTTCGGCGAGTTTTCCTGACCAAACTAGTTAATAAACAATCATTTAATCGGAAGGAACAATTAAGTAAAGGAATACTTGGCAAATTGTTTTAATTTGTTTATGGATTGACATCTATTTTAGGAACGTGAATAGCAAGGTTGGGGATGTTTGTTTGAACTTACCTCACATGTTTTACTTGTTGTTTTTAGCCACGTTGTATGTGGAACGTCCCTAATTCTTACATACTGGGAAATTAAAGTCAAAAGCATTTGTATTTATCAACCATAGATTTTAAGCTAAGGACCATCATACTGAAAAGTGAATTATTATACATAAGCTAGAAACAAGATGTCTGGCAATTTTGAAATTATAAATAATCGTGTTCATCATTTGATGTTTAAAGGTCCGAAGTATAGATTGCCTTCAGTAATAGATGTTTATGTGTGTCTTGATGGGATCTCCCAATTCACTGAGTATTTTTTGTATAGCATAGTTTTATTTATGGAACTCAGGAGCACTTATTCGTATACTCCCGTTCAATCTACTGAGGATGCAGCTGTTTGTACGCACATGATTTCAAGGCTGGAGTAGATGAAAAGCAAAATAAACTTAAAACTTTATACTGGATTCCCAAATTAAAAAAACAACCTTAGCAACCACGTTTTATTTATATGGTTTCCCTAAGTCTAGTGCCTGCTCCACTACAAAATCTCCAAACTTTTAACTTCACGTATTTCTGCCGTTAGATTTCACGTCTAACGTTTTTGTGTTAAAGCTTATGCTGACTTTGGAATTAAATAATGGCATCTCTCGGTATCTGGATGATATATTAAACATTGACAACCTTTTCCTTTCTACAAAGGTAAATAATATATACCCTAAAGAACTTTTCAACTTAGCAAAGCCAATACTCCTGAAACTGAGGCATTTTGTTATCATTATTTGCATCTCTCAGTCGAAAACGGGGAAATAATAAGCAATATTTATGACAAGACAGGTGATTTTAATTTCGCTATCGTTAATTATCCCTTCTTATATGGCTATGTTCCCAGACCTAATTCTTATGGAGTCTATGCTTATCGACTTAATGGTCTTTCTTGAGCTTATAGTATATACCGTTATTATTCGTTATATTTGTATAACTAAGAAGCTACTCCATCAGGGAAACCGTTACCAAAAACGTTAAAGAAACAACTTGGCAAATGCTATTATTGTAATCTCGATCTACTTTTAAACTAATAAAGTAATTTAAGAACTGTCCTGCGACACAACCTAAATTAGTTGATGATGTGATTTATAAACTTCGTAAGATCCTCGGACATAACCACTTTCATACAATGCTTATTAAACTTGCTTCAAAAGTGTATCAAAAGAGGTAATGGAGCTATCATTTTGCAACGCACTGCATGTTTAGTGGTTCGCCAATTTATAGTTCGCCACTATGTGTTCCTCTTTGAGACTGTGGATGAAGGTCAGGTTGACATGTTTTGTCGGGTAGAGGTACCGAATGAGATGTTGTCAGATATGGGCAAGCAAATTACCTCTGACCTCATGAAGGCAGTTGGCAGGTTATTATTATTACGTCAACTCACAACCTCCCCTTATAATCCTGCTTGTAACGGTCTAGTCGAACGGTTCAACGGTACACTCAAAAGCATGCTCAAAAAGATGTGTGCAGAACAACCTAGGCAGTGGGATAGATTCATATCGCCTTTGCTCTTTGCATATAGAGAAGCACCCCAAGGAAGTTTAGGGTTTCCCCTTTTGAGCTGTTGTACGGACGTACAGTTAGAGTTCCTTTAAGTATTCTTACGTATGAGTATGTGGTTGATCTCAGGAATAAGTTAGAGGAAACTTTAAAGTTAGCGCAAATCGAGTTAGCGAAGAATAGAGATAGAAACAAGAAATATGCAAATATTGGGAGAAGGGAAACGTATTTCAAGTCTGGGGACAAGGTATTAGTACTCCTCCCAACAAGCAAGAACAAGTTGCTTATGCAGCTTCAGGGACCATTCGAAGTTACAGAAAAACTGAATAGTTTTGACTATAGAGTAAGAGTAAAGGGTAAAGAGAAGATGTACCATGCAAATCTGTTAAGGAAGTAAATAGAAAGAGAACCAGTTGACAAAGTAGCTAGTTTAGGAGCACTAGATATAGTATGTGTAGCAGTTGTTGATGAGGAAGACATAGATGTAGACAGAGATGAATTGGTCAAAGATGTAGGCATAGAGGTTGTTAGAGAGTTAAAGATAGAGTTGCCTAGATTAGAAGCTACAGAAACGATAGAGGATGTCCAAATGAATCCAGAGTTAAGTAAGGATAAACAAGAACAGTTGAAGTGTTTAGTTAGATAATTTGCTGATGTCCTAACCGATGTTCCTGGAGATACCGATCTCATTGAACACGACATACAACTCACCAATAATGAGCCAGTGAGGTCAAAACCCTATCCTATGCCATATGTATTGAGAGAGTCCTTTAAGTCTGACATACAGAAAATGTTTAAGTTAGGCATCATCGAACCAGTCGAATCTCCGTATGTATCTCCGGTAGTGATAGTCAAAAAAACAGATGGGTCAAATAGAGTATGTATTGACTATAGAAAGGTGAATGCATTGACTGTCTTTGATTTCGAGCCAGTTGGAAACCCAGAAGAGATATTTAACCGCTTGTCAAAAGCACAGTTTCTATCAAAATTCGATATATCAAAGGGGTACAGGCAGATCAAGGTCAAGAAAGAATGTATTCCTTATAAAGCCTTCGTTTGTTCAGAAGGATTGTTTAGTTTTAAGAGGATGCCTTTCGGAATTGTTAACTCCGGTGCAACATTTTGCAAGATTTTGAGGAAATTACTAAATGGTCTTGATGGTATTGACAATTTCGTTGATGATATCAACAACTACTCTGATACATGGGAATGTCATATACAAGGAGGTTAAGGGCAGCCCATTTGACTGCATGGCCATCAAAATGCATGCTAGGGTTCACACAAGTAGGATTCCTGGGTCATGTAGTAGGAAAAGGTCAAATCCAGCCAAATCCTGACAAAGTAAACGCTATCAAGAACTGCAAGCGCCCAAATACTAAGAAACAATTGCGTTCATTTTTAGGTCTTGTCGGCTACTATAGGAAGTTTATTCCTAACTTCAGTACAGTTACTGCTGTTCTGACTGACACGACTAAAAAGGGTACTCCAAATCGGGTAGTTTGGTCAAATGAAGCTGAAGTTGCATTTCGTTCTTTGATAGGATCGCTTACAAAGTCCCCTATATTATATATACCGGGTGGAAACGTGCAGTTCATCTTGAGGACTGATGCGTCAGATGATGGTATCGGTGGTGTACGTCATACTACACCAATTCATTTTCCATAGGCCTACCTTATAGAAATAAGTCAAAATACACCATAATTCAACAATTATCACACTTTCAAATCATTGTGTTAGGAAAAAAGTATGTCTACTTTCACTTTTACCCTATGCAGAATCTATCTTTAAGAGACATTCAAACCTGACTGAAGTTGTTTTTTTCTGGCTAAATTGTTTGATACATTCGATCTGAGAGAAATGATGTCATTCTTTTTATGAAAAAAATCCTTTTCGACAAAATATGAGGGCTTAAAAGAGCTTTGGCTAAAGCAAAATTCCCTCTGTTTTTACGCATAAATCCAGAATCTTCAAAATGCCATATCTCGACAACTGTTCCAATATATTGCTTCAAATGAAGTGATTTTAAATTGATTCCATCAACAACATGTGATTTTCAACCAGTTGAAGCTATCTTGAATATAATATCTACTCAAAAATGATATTTGTGATTTTCAGTGGTCAAAATAGCAGATTTTACCATAAAACGCCACTGTTTTTGTATGTATTCAAAATCTGCCTTCAAATGAATTAATTAACAATATTCAGCAGGTTTTATATGTGAAACCATCAAGAAAATGCAACTTTTCAATTTAAAAATGACAAAAAAAAATTCTGAGACTATCCTCCCCAACTCCATTTTTAGGGCCATGCCATGTTTTACAATATGCTCATTACACAAGATTGCCTGTTACTGTTACTGTTACTGTACTGTTTATTGTATTTTTGAGGGGTTAGGTAGAAAAAAACTTTTCAAAAACATACAAAAGGTCATATTTTTTGCCAACTAAATAATTTAATTTATAAAATGTATTAAACACTAACCGTATAGAAGCGATGCACTCAAAGTCAGAGTTTACCTCAACATCTTTTTCAAAACAGAAAAAAACGGCTTTTCGACATCTTTTCGGACAGATGTAGATTGTCGCTTTCTGACATTTTTGCCAAACAATGTATGCAAAGCCCTCATAAATGAATAAAACTTACTAGATATACCTTTAACTAGTCAAACATGTGCATTACAGCCAAATTTTGTATATCAGGTGTCAGGTATGTCTAATTGTGTGTCCACTACCCTCAATAAAGGAATTTAAATTACCTATGTTGCATCATAAAACTTTCAAATATTTAAAAAACATGAAAAGAGTTATAAGAAAAGTCAAAATACACCATAATTCAACAATTATCACACTTTCAAATCATTGTATTAGGAAAAAGTATGTCTACTTTCACTTTTACCATGTGCAGAATCTATCTTTAGGTCATACTACACCAATTCATTTTCCATAGGCCTACCTTATAGCTCTAAGCTCTGTACTGAGTTCCCTTATATAGGAAGCTATATTTTGTATTTCTTGTTTTGAAAGACCTATCTTAGTTTTATCAAAAAACATACAGAAGCCATACATTGAGTATATTTTGAAAAAGCTGTTCGGGTTGGATGGTGCTGACCCACCTACTTGCATGTAGAAACATGAGGAAAATGTAAAATATACTTCTTTCTTTGATTATGCAACACATTATGAATATATTGCACAAATGTATGATTTAACCTTTATAAGTACTCTTCAAAAGTTGAATTTTAATTTTTTAGCAAGATATTTTGGTTTGATTACCTTGACAATCAATCAAAATTAAGAGATTCTGTGTAATAGCTCCAAATGTACCCTGGAACTTTTTCCCTGCCCGCTGATTGGTTGGTAATTGGTGTAGTGAATGAATGAATGAATGAATGTCTTTATTTATATAGGGTGACCCAATTAGCCAACACTAATCTCCCTTGGGGCCCTCTGCAAAGTCATACATATACATGTACAATGTAAAACGTATATAACAAAACAGTGATATTTCCTTTACAATATTGCGCATACATACATGCAAATACACACACATGCACACACATTTACAACTATATGCACACATCATTCTTAATATATATACATAATTATATACATGGTTTGAGGTGGTGGTGTGCATAATAAAGTACCACACAGTACACAAGATGTCAATAATTATCTAAAACAGTCAAACATAACAATGCTTTTACAATAATTACATTATGATTGTGTTTTCAGCCATTTAACGCAGTCAGATGTAAAGCTTTTTAAAGAAGTACATTCTCTAATATATGAAGGAATGCTATTCCACACAATTGTTCCAGCGTATGACATACTCCCTTTAAATAGTTCTTTGTTTGGTCTTGGCGTTATATAATTTAATTCGTAAGCAGATCGTAGATTTCTCTGCGAGATAACAGTAGGATGAAACATATCACAAATATATGACGGGACTGCATGTTTTGATACTCTATACATACATTTTGCCTTTTGGAGAAATATCCTTTGCTCGATATTAAGGGAATAAATGATAACTAGTGCTTCATTTAGTGTGGTATATTGGTCGCCTAAAATAGTACGACATGCTCTTCTCTGCAAACGTAATAACAGTTGTATGTTAGCTTTCTTTGTATTTCCCCATATTATATTACAGTAATCTAGATGAGGTTGAACATATGCCTTATAACATATTATCCGGTAGTTTAAAGGAATATATGATTTTATTCTTGACAGTAGCCAGATGTTGGTTGATATTTTCTTACGAATATACATAATGTGATTATCCCACTTCAAGTGTTCATCTATATGCATTCCCAGAATTGTATCACCTGTTGTAAGTTGCAGTTCAATGTTATTGAATGTTAATGATAATTTGTTATTAACAAGTCTTGCACGCTTTTGAGGTGTAGTGACTAAGAGCACTTTAGTTTTTTCTGTGTTTAAAACCATACCATTATTTAGGCACCAAGCATTGAGGGTATTTAAAGCAGTTTGAAGATTTTGCTCAATTACTGCTTTTGATGTGTTAACATCGTAGATAGTGGTATCATCCGCATACATGTCTGTATTAGATACAGTACCATCAAGACATTAGGAAGGTCATTTATGAATAATAAGAATAGGAGAGGTCCTAAAATAGAGCCTTGTGGTACACCACATGTAATTAACTGTTTATCAGAGAGAACCCCATTTAGGGAAACATTTTGTTTCCTATCTGTTAGATAAGATTTAAACCACTTAACTGTAGTGTCACTACATTTATAGATCTGCATCTTTTTTAAAAGAATGTTATGATCCACTAAGTCAAATGCTTTCCTAAAATCAACCATTATTACACCAACAAATTTACCTTCATTTAATCCTTTTAACCACTTGTCAATCATATGAACTAAAGCCGTTTCGCAGCTGTGGCTTTTTCTAAACCCACTTTGAGATTTACATAGTAATTTATAATAATTTAAAAACTCAAAAAATGAGTTGTGCACATGTTTTTCAATCAACTTGGACATAGTTGGTAAAATAGAAATTGGTCTGTAGTTGTTAACATTATCAGATGCACCTGATTTGAATAAGGGATTAACCTTAGCAGCTTTCCACGTATCTGGGAAAATTCCCTGTCTTATACTACAATTAATAATATATGTAATACTTTTTGATATTACATTGGCTGATAATTTTAGTAATTTAGGACCAATTTGGTCAAGTCCCGTGGATTTGGATGTATCTAGGCTGAGAAGCATTTTACGAGTTTGTTCTTCTGTTATGAAAGGAATGTTAAAGTACATGTTGTCCGGAACAGTGCGATTTACAAATTGCTTTACTTTTGTAAAGTCTGAGTTTGAAATAGGTTCTTTTAAATTTGCAGCTATATTTACAAAAAAATTATTAAACTCATTTGCCATCTCAAAATTATCTGTTATTTCTTCATTGTTTTTATTGATCTGATTTACAGAATTTCCTTTTTGAGAAGTTTTTGTGGAGGCACCGTGCTCTTTAAATATTATACATATTGACTTTGGATCTGATTTGCCTTCTTCAATTTTTCTTTCATAAGAGGACTTCTTAGATTCTTTAATCAAATTACATACTTAAGTTCTTAAAATTCTGTAATTTTGAGCATCATTTTTTGCTTTACATTTATCTCTTTCCTTTATTGCATCTAAAATATCAGAATTAAGCCAATCAGGTTGTTGGAGCGTTGTGACCCTATGTATTCTAAGCGGCACATGCTTATCAATAACACTTGAAAAAGTAGTCACCCAGGTGTTAAGTAAGTCATTTGTATCTATATAACTTTCATGTGTGCTCCATGATATGCTTTTAAGATCGTTAATAAAGTTTTCCTCAACAAAAGTTTTAATCTGATATGTACTTATGCAAAATCACAACGGTACAACGTTTCCAATAGCATATGCTAGCCGCAAGTTACTCCCAAGGGAGAAAAGGTATTCAGTCATTGAGAAGGAAGGGTTAGCTATTGTGTGGGGAATTCAAAAGTTTCAGACGTATCTCTATGGTACTCAGTTCGTCCTAGAGACAGATCATGCTCCCTTAGCTTACGTGAATAGGTTGAAGATGTCAAATCCTAGGATCATGAGATTGGCATTAGCATTACAACTGTTTAGGTTTAGAATAGAATATATAAAGGGTTCAGACAACGTTGGTGCAGATTTTCTGAGTCATGTGTATTAGAAATGACGTGCAGGGGTTAAGTATGTCTGACGAATTTAAGATTTTTTGTTAGGCAATTATGTTAGGATTGTATATAATTGAGAGTGACAAGTTGGTAGATTTTCATCCTGAGTAGGAGGGTAGTGTCACAAAATTGCCTGATTTAAGTACTCTAAATATTTTGATTTATAAGTGTACATAGGTGATCTAGTCAGACTGGTTACACCTCAGTAAATCCTAAATATAGATTGGGTGTGTGTGTGTAATTGAAATAGCTTTTTTCTGGTCAGTCTTTACCAAGCACTTGACTAGACAACATGAAACACAGATGTTGTGTCCAGTATTTAGAAGTAGAAGATGGGCACCGAGAGACAGAGATATATTGTAAGTTTCCCCGTCCCTAGCCTGTAGTTATAGTAGTTATTTAAGTAAATCGCGTGGAATTTGCAATGTAGTTAAATGTGAGAATAATTAGACTTTTATCGCGTGAATTATATTCTTGTAGTAAGATAGACATTATTGTAATTGTAGGTGGCTTATGTGATGTCCGGGATAGTCAAGAACAATAGTTAGACATGGGAACCAATTGTTATCCATACCTGAGTGGGGATGTCCAAGTGGACTTAGATTCATACTTACGTAATGACTCCTGTGTGGATTTGTACATATATACCTGTGTGGTCGTGTTCCATTACATAAGTAGTGATTCTTGAGTGAACGTGTACATATACCTGTGTGGTCCCGTACCGTTACCTAAGTAGTGATTCCTGAGTGGACGTGTACATATACCTGTGTGGTCCCGTACCGTTACCGAAGTGGTGATTCCTGAGTGGACAGGTACACATACCCGTGTGGTCCCGTACCGTTACCTAAGTGGTGATTCCTGAGTGGACGTGTATATATACCTGTGTGGTCCCGTACCGTTACCGAAGTGGTGATTCCTGAGTGGACGTGTACATATACCTGTGTGGTCCCGTACCGTTACCGAAGTGGTGATTCCTGCGTGGACGTGTACATATACCTGTGTGGTCCCGTACCGTTACCTAAGTGGTGATTCCTGAGTGGACAGGTACACATACCCGTGTGGTCCCGTACCGTTACCTAAGTGGTGATTCCTGAGTGGACGTGTACATATACCTGTGTGGTCCCGTACCGTTACCGAAGTGGTGATTCCTGCGTTGACGTGTACATATACCTGTGCGGTCCCGTACCGTTACCTAAGTGGTGATTGGGATAAACATAGGGTATTAATGAGGTTTTATTCACCAAAGAACCTGGTTTAAACCCCAGCGGCCTTTCTGTCACTAACGGATCTGAGGTGAAAGCCCTATTATTAACCCGTTAGCGTCTGTGATGTCACATGCCTTGCTTATCAACATTGTAATTCGTGCTATCTTACCTTAAATTTCGAAAAACCCTTGCACACTTTTATTATCGTAATCATCATCTGCTTTTAAAATATAATAGAATAAAAACAATCTGAATTCTATAGTAATGTGGTTTACAATTTCGTAAGATACTTGGCCGTGATCACGTTATCAAGGGAGGTTATGGCTATCATTTTGCAATGCACTGTATGTATAGTGGTAGACCCTTTTACAGATTGCCACTATTGATTGTGCGATGACCCGACATATTGTGGATCCTATCGTAACGTTTGATGTTTGTCTCCAATCTCATCTTGTTGTGCTCCTAATGGTTTATTCTCGTGTTGCTCTGGCTTCTGCCAAATCATTGAGAACCTAAGCTTTGTTTGTGTAGGCTTTTGTGTTTTATATTCATATATACATCATCTTCGTTGTTGTATATTTAATTTATTTATTCACGCTGCCTAATTTGTTAGAGAATATAGCATGGGGTTTTTGTTTTATTTACAATGTATCGGTTTTGTGCACCTTTAAACAATGTTTAATACCACATCTACACTCTCCTAACCCAAAAGCGACATTTCTGCCCTGACTTTTACAACGCGATAGCCCTATTGTCAAACATGTTATGTTTGTGACAACATACACACTACCTTTATGCATCATTATACTTGTTGTTCGTGTGTTTTGTTGACTGTGGTCTATGAATGACACCTTTCATGTTCGACTTTTATATATAACTTTTAAAAGATTGTATTATCAAGATATCAACAACTGGCAGTAGGTATAAATGTCGAACAGAAACAAATGTAGCATTCACAGAACACAGACAACCAAAACAAACGCATGAAAAATTAACAACAATATCAATAAACTACCGCCCTTTGAACTGTTGGTGTCACACAAGCCACTTGGGTTATAAATGAGATTCTAGGGTGCGCATATCCTCATTCTTAGTATTATGTCATTTCAACTAAACTTGACAGTGTAAATAAAATAATCCTCAACATGATCTTTCATCTAACAAACTAGGCTGAATTAACAGGCATTGTAACTAAAACAAAAGATAATCATGTATATAAGATACTAGACAGTAATCGCGTTTCTATATTTGTTTCAACTTTACGAACGTGCATCTCTTAAATTTCTCATTTTGAAATAAATACTGAAATCGGATCGCTTGGCGGCAACACACATACCTGAAAAGCGGATCGCTTGGCGGCAACACACATACCTGAAAAGCGGATCGCTTGGCGGCAACACACATACCTGAAAAGCGGATCGCTTGGCGGCAACACACATACCTGCAAAGCGGATCGCTTGGCGGTAACACACATACCTGAAAGGCGAATCGCTTGGCGGTAACACACATACCTGAAAAGCGAATCGCTTGGCGGTAACACACATACGCATGGGAGGGAAGTAGCTGACGACTCGGGTGTATTGTGTCTGTTCATGAGAGGTACATGTAATATAAGTTGCATCACATCTCACGGCCCCTAGCACCGGCATGAGAGCTATTCTACTTCAGAGCCACAGCAATTGGGCTTGATGATCCCAAAGGACCAGTAAGTCATATCACTACAGATCTCTAGTCGTGGCGACATTTTACAGCTGTCGCACAGAACATACGTTAGTATAAATGTCAATAAATACTGAAATTGGGATCTCTTGGAAGTATCATATACGAAAAGAAATAACATTATCAGACTGTTTTATCGAGTCTGTTCATGAGAGGTAAAATAAGTTACAACACCTCTTGCAACAACATCCCACTAGCACCGGCGTAAGCGATATTTTAATTTAAAGAAACATTGGGATTGATGATCCCAAAGAAACAGTGACTAATAACACTACCTTTAACAAGAATAGATTTTACAAATTTAAGCTACCAAAGTAAAATAATATCATGCCTTAAAATAAGCAAGAGGCAAAATTAACCGTTCTGAAAATGCATATTATAATTTGCCAGCTACAGAGGTACAAACATTTGGGTAGCAGTCCACGTCCTAGGCGGTTAAACTCTACATTTGATTTCTGAATACGTTTTAAGACTGAATTTCTACATTTAAGTAACGAGTTAAGTTATGCAACTGAGTGTTTCTGCTAGCAAATTCCTACATGGTGGCAACGGGCGTAACTTATGTTATTACTTTTTTTTTTTAATAGTCACCGGCGTCCTGTATGTATTGCGTATTGCCTCTATAAAGGGAGCATGTGAACATCCCAGCTCTCTTCAAGCTGTTGACATACATATTAAAATGTTGTGTCTTTTTGAACTAGTTTAATGACCAGAGTTTGATGCGGCCATACGAAATGATGACATACTGATTTAACAATTAACAGCCAAAGAAGTTGTAACATTAGAGGTCAACATCAAACCGAAAATAGTTACTAGTAGTGGTTAATTTGAGCAGAGACATACCGGTTAAACAGGTTTACCAAGGTGGAGAGTTTCCTTCATAACTTGAATCCTAATCTAAGTTGTTGTCATATATGTTAGTATCAAATTATGCTCATTATACTCACATCCAGAATTATAGGTGCAGTCTCAAATATTAACTTGACAGATGTGTGCGAGTAGGTATAGAAGTAAGAAGGAGTGAGATATACTGGAGGTGTCCTATGAGTTGATAATAAAGCTGGTTCTCGTAAGAATAGTAAAAGAGGCAGTTGATGGTTAACACGTGACGACGTGGACAAAGAATAGAAATATGCAAACCTATCTAGTTGCTGCCAATGCCAGCTTGCACACAGACATGCATACACTTATACCGCAGTTAGCGGTTGTTACATGTGAAAGTAGTATTGAATATTATCATGTATAATAATAAGTTTAAACGTATGCATTTGTAATGGTTACACAATATTATAATGAATTTAACACAATTTGAAAACGTGGTTCTTTAAAAAAAGGCTTTTAGCTTATCCGTTTACATAATTACATAATGATATAAAACGAAGATATTCAGATGTCTATAGCATCAAGAACCAATAGAAACATGAAACTCGTTTGGCTTTTCCTTCAAGGAATTTTAAATAATACGATTGGATAAACAAAGAAATAAGTAGATAGAGTTGGAGAAGAGTGTTTGTTGTGTGATTTACTTGTTTTGGTCTCCCGGATAGGCATAATTTATTCACGGTTAATTTATTTCGAATTGTTTTGTGCTGATAATGTATTGATGTACAGCTTCGAAAGTTGAAACATGTGTTTGATTGGATTTGTGAGGTGGGATGCCCTCTAGAAGTAGGGAAGTGTTTACATTTACATTTACATACAATATCCAGTGTATTATTTATAATGCGTCGTTGTTCCGTATATTGTCAGCAGCATAGCAAGAACTGTTTTACCCACAATTACACAAATGATGTTCTATTATACTATGATGCTTATCTATAGTAAAAGTGATATTGGATTAATTAGACTATTGTAGAGAACTATACCAGGAAATACTCAAAATAGGTTTAGATTACAGAGACACTTCCTAATTTTGATTAAAGGGACGCTTGACAATTTTGCTTAAAGGGATACTTGGCAATATTTTAGGACTTTATTCCACAATAATAATTTAAAGAATAATAGATCTAATTTATATGACTTGTATTCTGTAAATGTATTTTTTTTATTAATTGAATTAATGTGTTAATTGTATTTGGTTTTCCACTTCCTAACTCGTTATGATTTACCCGTAACTTTAGGCATGTTCCCTAGGACATTTGTTAAAACCGCCTTATTTAAAGACAATAATAGACAGTTTTTAAAACGAGATTACTTTATTCTAAATACTGAAAAGTTGATCCCTTGGAAGCAACAAACACAAACAAGAGAGAAAAGTAGTAGACTCGGTTTTATTGAGTCTGTTGATGTGAGGTTATTACAAGATGCAACACCTCTCACGCCTCCTAGAACCGGTTTAAGCAATATCTACTTTAAAGCATAGGACCAGTAAATAATAACACTACTGATTTGTAGTCGGGGCGACTTTTTACGGCCGCCACACAACACTAAACAAACGCTAGTGTGAATGTCAATACATACTGAAAAGGTGATCCCTTGGAAGCAACACATACAACAAGAGAGAAAAATAACATACTCGGTGTTATTGAGTCTGTTTATGCGAGGTAATTAAAAGATGCAACACCTATCACACCTCCTAGCACCGGCTAAAGCGATATTCTACTTTATTGCAACACAGAATGAGCTTGAAGATCCCAAAGGACCAGTACATAATTACACTACTGATTTGTAGTAGGGCGACTTTTTAAGTTTTACATTAAGTTTCTATAATCTTGTTTTGTTTGGAGTGAATTATTTAGTCTTTCACGTCGATTTTATTAAAATTATATGGTCATTACTTACACAGTTGCACTCTTTTTCCTCTGACCTTTAAATAGGACTTTTGGACAGTTTGACCTTAGCAAATCAAATTAAGTTCATCACAGTTCAAGGTCAAATCTTAAAACGGGTTCCATGGTGACAATAATCAAGATCTCAGACGACTGTTTGTAGTACAGTGCGGACCTACGATGCCATTGCGTTTGGACGCTGTGGTTGTTATAGGACCCTATATCTCATTGTTGTGTGTTTGTCAAAGAAGGCCATATAGGAATAACGCTGTCTGTCAAGACATGTCCTATAGCACATTTTAGTTCTTGCATTTCTGAGACAGTTTCCACTCATGAATGGATTGTTTCCAAACTTCGTATACACTTTACAACTGATTGACTTAAGTCCCTCTACATCACATATTGATTGCTTAATTTATTACAGAATTATGACCCTTTGTTTGACTTACAAATTTGGGGGTATTCATCAACTACAGCGATAGTTCTAGTTGTGTATGTTATTATTTGTTCTTGCACTTAAGGTAAAACAATTTGATATTTTTCTCTTTTCAGATCATTCTGTGGGTTTGAGACCTGTATCAATTATGTAGAGAAGGCTAGAGAAGAAATTGATCCAGAATTGCTTGCTGACATTAAAGAAAAATGTACATTGAAAATAATAAAATCTAATTATTTTAAACTAGTGTTTATTTATCGTGTTGGTAAACAAATTAACGTAATAGTGATGACGCAGTTTAGATTATATTTTAAGATGTTAATTCATTTGACGTCATTATTTTGTTGTTAACTATTTAATAATAAAGATTTTATAGTAAACGTCTACGTAAGTTTGGATATTCCCTCGTATATAAAAACAAACTAACGAGGCACCGCGAGTTTTGAAATAGTCAAGATTGCCATGTGTCCCTTTAAGACATGATCTATATGCATTACTGTATATATAAATAAAGTCATTTTTTTATTTATTTGGTTATTTAAAGCTACTACCAGTGAGGGTGAGAAATCGGGAACAATTTTACTCTGATGCTATCAATGAGATTCCTTTAGTTCCTTTAAATAAAACAACCATGAATGGATGTAGCATACAGTACACTGCACGAACATGTCAGAGATCAATGAGAATGGAAACATTATACCACCAAAAACAGACAAGATTGGGATCACTGAGTGACCTGATAGGATACTTCTGGAAGTGATAATTGTTTAAAGTGTTAAACCAAACAACTACAAAGAAATCCATATAAATGTAACTAACAAACTTGAAAATGCACCTTTAAATCTGTGTGAAGTCCTAGATTTTGACATTGTTAAATTGAATGAACTATCAAAACGTCTTGATTGGCTTTTAAGAAAAACAAAAACAAAATATATATTAATGTAACATTCACTAAAAACACAGATTGCTAAGTGTATTTTGAAGGTTTTAAAGTTTCGTGGGATATTTATAACCATATGAGTTTCATATTCAACTGTTTCATATGCTTTTCATATCATACTTTACATGTGATTTTCATATAAAATGAGCATCATATGATTCTCATATGATACTTTACATATTATTTTCATATGAAAGCAGCTTCATATGATTCTCAAATGATACATTAAATATTATTTTCATATTAATGGAGCTTCATATGATTCTCATATGATACCTTACATATGATTGTCATATGAAAGGAGTTTCATATGATTCTCATATGAAATGCATATGAACTTCGACGAAAATCATATGCATTTCATCTGAAAATCATATGAAACTCCTTTCATATGAAAATCATATGATTCTCATATAAAACTCATATGAAGGTTTCATATGAAAATCATATGTTGCTCCTTTTTGTTGATTATCATATGAAACCTTTTCTATGAAAATCCTATGAGAATCATATGTTTTTCATATGTGGCAATATTGCCCGTGTAACCATGTTAAATAAATTGCTCCTATTTATGTTAGCAGTTCAAAGTTAAAGGTCAGTGTGACCTTATCACGAAAAACGCCTTAGTATGTGACAATGAAATATTTTCACAAAACATGTGCATATATTCGTCTCTGCCTCTTTCTCTCTCTCCACCTCTTTATGACTGCGTTTATTTAAACATTTGGATCAGTGTATTATGTCAATAAATTGAGTACTATATCATTATTAAATTGTATAAAGCTTATCTACTTCAAATGACCGCGAACAAAATATTGCATTAAACACAGTTTGGTAATGTAAACTCGACAATACACTGTTTTTGTAGTACCTTTGTTTTAGACTGTCTTTTGTTTGTTTTATCATCTATGTGCGTGTCTCTGGCTTAACTACATATCCCGATAGTCAAGCGCAGTTAATGTTGTATAGAATAGGGTATTATGGCGTTTAAGGTTAATTATAACGTTGACTTGTTCATAAAGTTCACAAAGCATCGCGTGTTTGCTATGCATACTAACACACAAGTAAATATAAAGTCTAACTGCCTGTTTATTTTGTTTACTGGTTGTCATATTTATCTAATCATTGTAGCTGACTAAAGCAGATACCAGGGGTGTGCGAGGTGATTTTTCTTATATAATCTCTCGTGAACAGACTCGATAAAATTGAAAATATAACTTTTGCCTATTGTTTGCATCTGTTGCTTTCAAGGAAGTATCCCCATTTAATCTACCATCAAGGTTTACAAAACGTTCGCATGACAAATCTGCAATGTACCCTATAAAAGAATTTCATTCTGATTCTACCTTATTTCAAAATTAAAGTCAAACATACATATGATGATCTACATTTTATGTTTGAAGATTAAGCTTTTTTAAAAGCTAAAATGTTTTCAATTTTTCAAAATGCTGCTTCTTTGGTAGCTTATCTAAAACCCTATTTTTGATTGGCAAGTGATCTTAATAATTTAAAAGAGGAATTGGTTTTGTTTTTGTTTGGTTATTTTTCAATAAAATATCGGTACATTACAAATGTTTGTATTTTCAAAACACTGCACATCAAAAATGAAAGTACAATTTGTCATTTAAGCGAATACCTCTATGCATGTGACGTGTCTATGCAATACCAGTGGCAATATCAGTTGTTAGATAAATATGTTTTGTTACACTCTCATATTATTACATGGTTTGTCTGACAAATTGTTTTAAAATTATGAATATAACTTAGCTCCAGAGAAGTGTGAATTGTACACTTTTAAATGCATATGTATGTGAAATTCCGTAAGCAGTCGTCTCTATTTACCAGTATTAATGCCAACCGTTTTAAATGTTTTGAAATAGTACAATGCGAACAACGAACAAAACATAAAATGTGTCACTGACTACAAGCACGTAACCATATCATGATCAGGAGGTTACCAATGCCCAACTGTGGACTATATTTACTGGCTGTCATTGTTAGGGAAAATTTCGACGTTATTCTGAGGTGCTTACACTTTTTAAAACCGTTTTATTTAGTCATTGTTTTACATATTGTTTATAAATGATGAATTATATTTAATATTCATCACACGGGTCTTGATAATATAAATATGGCATCGTAAATAAATTATAATTGTACACTAATCAATACATACTTGTGTGATGTACCCCGACTGTATCGTGTGTATTACAGTATATAGGATCGGAGATTACCCCGACTGTATCGTCTGTATTACAGTATATAGGATCGGAGATTACCCCGACTGTATCGTCTGTATTACAGTATATAGGATCGGAGATTACCTCGACTGTATCGTCTGTATTACAGTATATAGGATCGGAGATTACCCCGACTGTATCGTCTGTATTACAGTATATAGGATCGGCGATTACTCCGACAGTATCGTCTGTATTACAGTATATAGGATCGGAGATTACCCCGACTATATCGTCTGTACTACAGTATATAGGATCGGAGATTACCCCGACTGTATCGTCTGTATTACAGTATGTAGGATCGGAGATTACCCCGACTGTATCGTCTGTATTACAGTATATAGGATCGGAGATTACCACGACTGTATCGTCTGTATTACAGTATATAGGATCGGAGATTTACCCGACTGTATCGTATGTATTACAGTATATAGGATCGGAGATTACCACGACTGTATCGTCTGTATTACAGTATATATGATCGGAGATTACCCCGACTGTATCGTCTGTATTACGGTATATAGTATCGGAGAATACCCCGACTGTATCGTCTGTATTACAGTATATAGGATCAGAGATTACCCCGACAGTATGGTCTGATTACAGTATATAGGATCGGAGATTACCCCGACTGTATCGTCTGTATTACAGTTTATAGGATCGGAGATTACCCCGACTCTATCGTCTGTATTACAGTATATAGGATCGGCGATTACCCCTATTGTATCGTCTGTATTACAGTATATAGGATCGGAGATTAACCCGACTGTATCGTCTGTATTACAGTATATAGGAACGGAGATTAAACCGACTGTATCGTCTGTATTACAGTATATATGATCGGTGATTACCCCGACTGTGTCTTCTGTTTTACAGTATGTAGGATCGGAGATTACCCAAACTGTATCGTCTGTATTACAGTACATATGATCGGAGATTACTCCGACTGTATCGTCTGTATTACATTACAGTATGTAGGATCGGAGATTACCCCGACTGTATCGTCTGTATTACAGTATGTAGGATTGGAGATTACCCCGACTGTATCGTCTGTATTACAGTATGTAGGATCGGAGATTACCCCGACTGTATCGTCTGTATTACAGTATATAGGACCGGCGATTACCCCGACTGTATCGTCTGTATTACAGTATATAGGATCGTAGATTACCCCGACTGTATCGTCTGTATTCCAGTATATAGGATCGGAGATTACCCCGACTGTATCGTCTGTATTACATTATATAGGATCGGAGATTACCCCGATTGTATCGTCTGTATTACAGTATGTAGGATCGGAGATTACCCCGACTGTATCGTCTGTATTACAGTATATATTGGATCGGAGATTACCCCGATGAAAATAAAGCCTTTACATTTACAAGGACAAATCATGGAGATGAAGTTTACACACTGCTGATTATAGGTTAGGGAGTATGTAGACATTCTTTTGATAATAATAGAGTTTTGTTAATTCTCATATTTTGGTTTATTTATGTTTTAAAACGATAAATTTAGCTTCATGATCTTAATAGAGTTGTTGTAAAGATACACGCGCAATAGTAAAGCAATGATATCTGAACATTATTATAAACATGTTTGTGCTATATTTATCCCCAACTATTTGTAGTCCATTATTAGATATTGTATACATACTTATTATTAAGGATTGTATATTTTACAATCGGTGTAAGACGTATTAGTTTTGAAAAGAAATATTGATTTTTAATTACACTGTCATAAATTCATGACATACCCAAGTATTTTTAAATTACTGCTATATAGCCATATTGTAGATCGAATGGTCACGAGATCATTTGCAATTGCTAGTTGTTGATGACTGCGCTTGCTGATACTGTTTCCTGTAAGCCTGCAGTAATTAACACGTGCATTTTGCTTTCCACAAACCTTCTTTATGTAGATTTCTGTTTATTTGCTGTAAGAATATGTATGTAACAAAATCATATTGGAACTATATGTGTTTAGAGATATAACATTTACACAATTATAAAAGTTTCTGTTGCTTTATTTTAAGTATGATTATTGTTGAAGTAATACCTTTCCGCAGTCACTACCATTTAAAACCTACAGCACAAGCGGTAGCATGCAACTGTAGTACAAGTAAAAAAACGTATACATGTCATGCCAGTATGCACTGAACCACACATAAACATAGTTTTATTATAATATTGTTTTATATACTTTAAGAAAAGTAGATATATAACAGTCGAAGTGGAAATGTAGCATTCAAGGACGGCGGTAAACCAAAAACACGAATGGAAACACAAATATACAGGGTAAATGAAAGACAAGGTATAGGACATCACAAACTTAAAAGCGGTGTCAATAGGAATACCGCTTTTGAACGATCAGTGGCCCAAAAGGCTGATGGCTGATGGACTAGATGGACTATTTTTGTAAATTAGATCAACAAGTAGCTCAACAATTAATTGTTCTTTGGGATCATCAGGTTCAGCCTTTGTGGCTTTAAAGTAGAACACCGCTTACACCGGTGATAGGAGGCGTGAAAGGTGTTGCACTCAACATTGACGCTCATGAACAGACTCAACATTTATCTCGTGTTTGTGTTTGTTGATTTCAAGGGATCCCCGTTTGAATTTGTATAGACATTCACACTAGCGTTAGTTAAGTGCTATTTGGCGGCTGTAATAAGTGACTCCGACTACAAATCAGTAGTGTTATTATTTACTGGTCCTTTGGGATCATCAGGCTCAACCTTTGCAGAATACCGTTCAAACCGGTGCTAGTAGGTATGACAGGTGTTGCACCTTATATTACCACTCAGATTCAATGAAACCGATTCTGCTACCTTTCACTCTTGTTTGAGTTCGTTGCTCCCATCGGGTTTCCTTTTTAATATTTACTGACCACATTTACACTAGCGCTTGTTAGTGTTGAGTGGCGTCTGTAGTTGTATTACTTACTGGTCCTTTTAGGCAAGTGAAAGTAATACTCCGGACAAATTGCAACTTAATTATGTTTCAATATTTCTAAAGCAATATGTAAATATATGATTAGAAACGAAAAACTGGATACCATTGCTTCAAAAGAATACTATTGTTATTATTAGTTCAGTTACAGTTTTGCTTATTCGATATTTAGGTTATTTGCATTTGCAGATTGTACCCTAAATTGATTCCATATGCATTTATACTATTCTTCGCCTAAAACGATCATTACAAAAACGATTGCAATCTCGATTTGATTGAGACTGTTCTTGGACGGTAGTGAAAGATGACTGCTACCGTGTACATCCTATACCCCGGATTGAGCAGAACTCAGTATTTAAAATGTCACCAGTACAACAATTTAGGCTATCCCGAAGATGGTATGCATATGACGGTGAACATGAAAAGTCAATGAGATATGTTCACACCATTCACTGGCCAGCGGCGTATGGTCCCAGTTTCTAACAAAATGCTTTGCCCTACACAAGAAAACAATGGGCGAAGTAAATACATTCGAATTTAGTTGGGAGCATAGGGTATGAAGTTTGTGTATCACAAGAAACAGTCAAACGACTAGCGTTGCGTTTTAAACCTGCTCGCCTCTCACCGCTGTGGGTTCGAATCCCACTTGGAGCTCGACCTGTAAGTGAGGAAGTGTCGATTCTTACGGATGGCGAGAGGTGTACAGTGTTGGTTCTACCTAGGAAAAATTGGTGGTCTGCCTCAACCACAAAACAAAATCGACAGTCATATATAACCTTACATGTGTTGAAAATGACGTAAAACAACATACAAAAAATGCAGACAAATCAAACGACTAAGTTTAAAACCAGAAAACATTGTCTAAGGGTGATTAATCAATACTCAGAACGATTAAAAGCTGGAGTAGTGGAACCATCTATTCGAAATTAAAGTAAGAAAACAGAAGTATTTGACAATGTACTATTTTAGCATCAAAATTAGACTGTAATGATGATTCCTAACCTATAATTTACGGATGATTTCCAACCTAGAAGTTGTTATTTACTAGTATATGTCATATTTATAAAAAAAGAGTTTGTTATGAACGTAAATATTTTAAACTTATAGAAATATTTATGAATGAAAGTTGCATACTTGGGTTTAAGTCTAAGAACCATTTCAAGTATGGTTGGTGAATTAAAGTCCAGATGATTCCTAAACTAGAATATAACACTTCAGAGCAACCTGATGATTCCTAACCTAGTACGTACCATGGCATTTATAAGTGTGTCACTTCAGATGGTAGTGGTGATTCCTAGCCTAAAATATACCTCCTTAGATGATACGGGTGAGTCATAGATGTAACTAAGAATGCACCACTTCAGATGGTAATTTATTTGATGAGACCTTAACAAGAATATGCCACCTCCGATTGTACTGGTGAGTCCTTACATAGAATGCGCAACCTTAGATTACACTGATGAGTCCTTACATCTGATGAAACGTATGGTTCCTAACCAAGAATTTACCACCTAAGATGGAGCTAATTATCTCTAACCACGAATGTACCACCTCAGACGGAACTGGTGATTTCTAACCTAGAATGTGCTACATCAGATGGGAATTATGATTCCTTACCACGAATGTACCACCTCAGATGATGTGTATGAGTATTAGACGAACAAGTACCACATCAGCAAGCACTGATGATCCCTAACCTAAAATATGCCACCTCAGACAGCACTGATGATTTCTTACCTAAAATATGCCACCTCAGACAGCACTTATGATTCCTTACCTAAAATAAGCCAGCTCAGACAGTACTGATGATTCCTAACCTAACATGTGCCACCTCAGACAGCACTGATGATTCATAACTTCAAATATGCCACCTCAGACAGCACTGATGATTCCTAATCTAACATGTGCCACCTCAGAAATTTACGGATGAGTCGTAATATAGAAAGTACTAGTTCAGATCAGATGGTTCTGATGATCCATAACCTAAAATGTACCAACTCAGATAGTGTTGATGATAACTAACCTAGAAATAACCAACTCTGATGAAAATAATGATTCTTAACATAGATTGAACAACTTCAGATGGAACTGATAATTCCTAACCTAGAATATACCATCTCAGACGGTAATAATCATTCTTAACATAGAATGAACCACCTCAGACAGTACTGATGATTCCTAACCAAAAATGTGCCACCTAAGATGGTTCTGATGATTCCTAACCTAAAATTTAAAACCTCAGACGGTACTTATAATAACTAACCTAGCATGTGCCCCCGCAGAGTCTAATGATGATTCCTTACCTAGAATTTGCTACATCAGGATGTATTGATGAGTTTTAGCCTATAATGTACCACCTCAGATGGAACTGGTGAATCCTAAACTAAAATGTCCAACCTCAGATGGTAATGATTCCTAACATAGAGTGTGCCACCTCAGGTGATACTGATGAGATCTAACCTATAATGTACCACCTCAAACTGAGGATTCCTAACATAGAATGTTCCACCTCAGATTGTAATGATGTTTTCTAACATAAAATGTGCCGCTTCAACTAGATCGTGCCACCCGAGATGCTACTGATGATTCCTAAACTAGAATGTCCCACCTCATAATGTAAAGATGGTTTAAAACATAAAATTTACCACATCAGTTGACACTGATGATTCCTAACCTATAATGAACCACCTCAGATGATAATGATAATTCTTAACCTAGAATGTACCGCCTCAGATGGTATTGATGATTCCTAACCTATAATGAACCACCTCAGATAATAATGATAATTCTTATCCTAGAATGTACCGCCTCAGATGGTATTGATGATTCCTAACCTATAATGAACCACCTCAGATAATAATGAAAATTCTTAACCTATAATGAACCACCTCAGATGATAATGATAATTCTTAACCTAGAATGTACCAACTCAGATGGTATTGATGATTCCTAACCTATAATGAACCACCTCAGATAATAATGATAATTCTTAACCTAGAATGTACCGCCTCAGATGGTATTGATGATTCCTAACCTATAATGAACCACCTCAGATAATAATGATAATTCTTAACCTATAATGAACCACCTCAGATGATAATGATAATTCTTAACCTAGAATGTACCACCTCAGATGGTATTGATGATTCCTAAACTAGAATGTCCCACCTCATAATGTAAAGATGGTTTAAAACATAAAATTTACCACCTCAGATGATAATGATAATTCCTAACCTAGAATGAACCACCTCAGATGGTATTGATGATTCCTAACATAGAATGAACGACCTCAGATGATAATTCCTAACCTAGAATGTACCACCTCAAAAAGAACTGATGATTATTAACCTAAAAATATACCATCTCAAATGGAACTGATGATTCTTAACCTAAAATGTACCACCTCAGATGATAATGATGATTCCTAACCTAGAATGTATCACCTCAGATGATGGTAATGATGATGCCTAACATAGAATGTACCACCTCAGATGATGAAACTGATGTTACCTAACCTAGACTATACCACCTTCGATGATGGTACTGATTATTCCTAACCTAGAATGTACCACCTCAGACGGAACTTATGATTCCTAACCTAAAATGTACAAACTCAGATAGTACATGTAATGATGATTTTTAACCTATAATGTACCAACTCATAATTATGGTACTGATGATTCCAATCCTGGAATACATCTCTTCACATGGACCTTCTGATACCTATCCTAAAATTTACCACTTCGGAGAGACATGGCCTGGAATTCACCAACCATTCTTCAAACTAGTCTAAGACTTGAGCTCAAGTACTCAAATTGTGTTTCAAATATTTACATGACTTTAAACACTCGTACGAAGTTGTTATTTATTTGTATATATCATATTTATAAAAAAGCATCTTGTTGTGAACGTGAAAATATGTATGGAAATATTTGTGATTGAACGTTTCATACTAGGGCTTTAGTCAAAGAATTTTCTCAAGAATGGTTGGTGAATTCCAAACCAGATGATTCCTAATCTATAATGTGCAACTTCAGATGTACCTGATCATTCTTAACCTATAATGTACCACTAGAGATAAACCTGATGCTTCCTAACGTAGAAAGTACTACCTCAGATTGTATTTATGATTCCTAACTAGAATGTACCACTGCAGATGGCACGGATGAGTCCTACATGCAACAAAGAATGTAGCACTTCAGATGGTTCTGACGATTCCTAGCGTAAATATGGTACCACATATTGTACTGATGAGTCCTAACCTAGTATGTGTCACTTCATATGGTACGGATGAGTCCTATATGTAACCAAAATAATTGTACCACTTCAGATTATGCTGATGATTCCTAACCGAGAATGTGTCACCATCGATCGTAATGATGACTTGTAACCTATAATTTATCCCATCAGAGTATAATGATAACGCCACATGCAAGCTGCTAGAACCCAGCACAACAGTATAATGCAATATTTCGACATAATAATTATGCGACATTATTTGCGACAACCAGCATGGATTCCGCAAAAGACGCTCCTGCGTCATCAAAGTGGCGAAAGGCAAACAAGTAGATGTTATACTGCTTGACTTCGCCTTCGCGAAGGCCTTTACCAAAGTTCCACGTATAAGACCTCCTCAAGTTGGACCACTTTGGAGTGAGAGACAGTACCAATACATGGATATATTCATTCCTTAGCAGGTCATACAGTTAAATGACTGCACACTGGATGCATAGGGGGACAGCAAAATAGTTTGGAGTAACTATTAACAGCAAATTCTCTAGGGACCTATGCATACAGAAAACTAGTTGTAAAGACATACAGGACAATAGGCTTCGTTTGAAGAAATATGGAAAGCCATAACTGTCTGCTAATAGTATTTTTCAATTCGTTATGTAGATAAGTTAATTCGTCATGTAGATGTGTTACTTCGTTATGTAGATAAGTCAATTCGTTGTGTATATAAGTTAATTCGTTATGTAGATAAGTTACTTCGATATGTAGTCCTGTCAATTCGTTATGTACAGTTGTTAATTCGTTATGTAGATAAGTTAATTAGTTATGTAGATAATTTACTTCGTTATGTAGTCCAGTCGATTCGTTATGTACAATTGTTAATTCGTTATGTAGATAAGTCAATTCGTTATGTAGATAAGTCAATTCGTTATGTAGATAAGTTACTTCGTTGTGTAGTCCAGTCAATTCGTTATGTACAATTGTTAATTTGATATGTAGATAAGTTACTTCGTTGTTAAGTAGATTATTTTATCGGGGTAAATCGAACGCAGACACAAACAGCAAAGATGGACAACATGGAGCGGGTTTTAGGTTTACACCACTAATTACATGTAAGCCTCCGAGGTATAGGCGAATGTAGTTCCCATAATAAAAAGTAATCCCTCCTTTGTCGATGGAAATGGGCATTATAAGCAGGGGGAAAACTGCCCATTTCTATTTGATTTTGTGGTTGTATGTCTAAGAAGCGTATTAATAGGTTTTACTGGATCACTGAGGAACATTTTCGAAATGTTGACTCTATGCTTACACGTGTTGGGCAAGGAAAACAGTCAATCAATGAAATCAGCTGTACCCTTGACCTGTTCAGTAAACAAACAATAACTTTCTTACATTTCTTGTGACCCTACCTGTTCTGGTAATTTTTCAAGTGGAAAATTAGTTTTCTATATGAACAGTACACTGCTGCATTATCCACACTTGAGTTGAATTTGCAACAAATCATTAATATGTGACACTTTAACATTGGTGTCTATGGGGAAACTAATCAATGATTTCATACCTTTTAAGAAAGCTTAATTTAGCTCAATGGTTTTAAACTTCGATGTACCCCGATAAAAGTATCTACATAACAACGAAGTAACGTATCTAAATAACAAACTAACAATTGTACATAACGAATTGACTTGACTACATAACGAAGTGACTTATTTACATAACGAATTAACAATTGTACATAACGAATTAACTTATGTACATAACGAAGTAATTTATCTACATAACGAATTAACTTATCTACATAACGAATTGACTTATCTACATAACGAATTGACTTATCTACATAACGAATTAACTTATCTACATAACGAATTGACTCATCTACATAACGAAGTAACTTATCTAGGTAACGAATTAACTTATCTACATAACGAATTAACATATCTCAATAACAAAGTAACTTATCTACAGAACGAATTGACTTATCTACATAACGAATTAACTTATCTACATAACGGATTGACTTATCCACATAACGAAGTAACGTATCTACATAACGAATTAACTTATCTACATAGCGAATTAACCTATCTACATAATGAAGTAACTTATCTACATAAGGAATTGACTTATCTACTTATCTACATAAGGAATTAACTTATCTATATAACGAATTTACTTATCTACATAAGGAATTAACTTATATACATAACGAATTGACTTATCTACATAACGAATTAACGTATCTACATAACGAATTAACTTATCTACATAGCAAATTAACCTATCTACATAACGAATTGACTTATCCACATAACGAAGTAACGTATCTACATAACGAATTAACTTATCTACATAGCGAATTAACCTATCTACATAATGAAGTAACTTATCTACATAAGGAATTGGCTTATCTACTTATCTACATAAGGAATTAACTTATCTATATAACGAATTGACTTATCTACATAAGGAATTAACTTATATACATAACGAATTGACTTATCTACATAACGAATTAACGTATCTACATAACAAATTGACTTATCTACAGAACGAATTAACAATTGTACATAACGAATTGACTTATCTACATAACAAATTTACTTATCTACATAACGAAGTGACTTATCTACATTACGAATTAACGTATCTACATAACGAATTTAAAAATACTGTTAGCAGACAGCTATGGCTTTCCATAAAGAAACTTGAAGACAGTCACATATGCAGCTATAGTTAGATCAACACTGGGATACGTATCCCTGTCTGGGATTCATACAACCAGGCCAATGTCAAAGCCCTAGAGCAGGTCCAACGTCGTGCCGCACACTGTCTTTAATGACTTCTCAAGCAAATCCCCAGTATGTGTCACTAAGATGCGCAAATACAACAACAACTGGGAATCGGTTCAGGCTAGAGGACATAGCAGGCTGTCCATGCTTTGCAGAATACAGCTCGGTACAGCTGGCTTCTTAGCTGGCTTCTTAATATAAATGTGCCAGCGGCAACTGTATCAGGGGACAAACTATATTTTTTCAGTAGGGAAAAACAAAGAAGACCTTATAATGATGGAACAAACTCCCGTGAACCGTGGTCTAAGCGCCCTCGCTGGAAGAATGCTGATCACTCTTCTCGGTGTGATTTGCTCCTTCGCACAAATAAAGACAGTAGTGTAAACGTTTTTATTTATTGCCATTTGTATGCCTAATCGCACAGCTCTTTATTTGGAAGAGTAGATACAATAATGGAATGGTCCAATCAATCAAACAAGCCACTTAAAATACATTTTTAATTCAAGCAATGTTTTCAAATTATAACAGTGTTCTACAGAACCATCTTAATAACAATTCACCGTTTATCAATTTAATTGCTTAATATCTCCTTAAACAGATCAAACACATTGATCCCAGTGTTTTTATTATTTTATAAAACGGCTAAAATGACAAGCTTAATAATGAACAATATATCGCATGACGGTCAGCCAACTCTTGTGTAGAACAATATCGGATCACTGAATGCTACACTACCACTTTGTAGTTTTTGTTTCTGTGCATCTTAGTTGTTCACTGTGGTCACTGAATGCTACACTACCAGTTCGACGTATATATACTTTGTGCCATGAACATGTGTGTAACATTACCGTAAAAACTGCATTTAATCAACCGATGTCCCCATGCATTAATTGAAAATAATAAGTTCAGACTTTCCACTCTATCGAAGGTATGTGCACGTTTTAGTCAGTGTTGACAGTAGCCCGTTCACGGCGTTTGGAGAAAGGCTTTCGTTCAGCTTCACATAAAACTGGATATTGCGACGTCACAGTCATGTGTTATGAATAAGTCAACTTGTCTGACTGAGAGCGAAATGAACAGCATAAAAGTAAATCCACATTGCCGGTGTCAGAAATAAAACGTAGGTTTTAATTCGAAGGAGTGTAGAGCTTCAATAAATCACGTTTCGTGATTGGTGATCAGTTTGGAAGATGGAGAGAGATCCAGAAGGGGATTTAGATCTGAGGTATACTTGATGCATGGCCAGAGCCGGGGTGGCAAAGTATCGTGACATTAACTTGACACCCCGTGCTGTTTTATATAATAAAATAAGTATAAAAGTCGAACAGAAAATGCAGCTTTCACAGAACACAGTAAACCCAAAAACACGCAAAAAGACAAACAAGAATGGTAATAGTAATAAAGAATAAAGGCATATGACGTCGCAAACGCAAAAAGGGTTGACAATAGGGCTACCGCCTTGGAACGGTCAGTGGCAAAAAGTCCGCTGGGGGTTTAAGCCAGGTTTTATGGTGCACCAAACCTCACACTTACCCTACTGTCTTCCCAATAAAACGGGACATTGTAAATAAAGAAATGCCCGCCATGAACTATTCTCAAACCAACAAGGCAGCATTAATAGGCAATATAAGTAAAACACAAAGACGCTCGTGTATATTTAAATACAAAAACACAATAGCCTAAAAAGCCACAATGAAGGTACTCGATGACTTGTCAGAAGCCAGAGCACCAAGAGCTGTTGTTCCTATTGGGAAACATTCATTTTAATACTTTATTAGTTCCACTCATACTGGTCAAATGTAACAATGTGTGAGTGACGTGAGTGACAATAATAACCGTTTCCACTTCCACTTACAATATATAACGTTAACCAGAAACTCTGTCATAACTCATAGCTGTGAAGGCCTAATTCTATTCAAGACTGAGACGGATTTCCAATTTTACCCTGCTTCGTGGCATGACGGACGAATCCCTAGACGTTCTGTTATCGAATTTCATTTTTGTTAATGTACTCTTAATATTGATCTTAAAATGATATTTTCTTTTAATTGATTTCATGGTAGTTACTTGATAATTATATTTGTTAAACATATTTTAGTGCACATTTCCATGTCTCAGAAATAGAAAGTCGTGACTGCTTGTTTCATGGTTATAATGGGTAAACATTTAAGATGTTGCTCCTTTTCTTGGAGACCATGAATTTGAACGTTTTCAATCTTGAGTATGACATACATGGCCGAAGATAAGAGACGTGTCACGAGTATATTATGACGTACATTGCCGAAGTTAAGAGACGTTTCAAAAGGTAAATTATTAATTAAAATTTCCAAAGATAAGAGACGTAAAACGAGTAGATTATGACATACATTAACGAAGATAAGAGACGTGTCACGAGTAGATTATGACATACAATGCCGAAGATAAGAGACATATCTCGATTTGATTACGACATGCAATCCCGAAGATAAGAGACATGTCAAGAGTAGATTACGACAGACATTGCCGAAGATAAGAGACATGACACGAGTAGATTATGACATGCAATGCAGAAGATAAGAGACATGCCATGAGTAGATGATGACATACAATGCCGAAGATAAGAGACATATCTCGATTTGATTATGACATGCAATCCCGAAGATAAGAGACATGTCAAGAGTAGATTACGACAGACATTGCCGAAGATAAGAGACATCGCACGAGTAGATTATGACATACAATGCCGAAGATAAGAGACATGCCATGAGTAGATAATGACATACAATGCCGAATATAAGAGACATGTCACGAGTATATTATGACATACAATTCCGAAGATAAGAGACATCTCACGAGTAGATTATGACATACAATGCCGAAGATAAGAAACATGCCACGAGTAGATTATGACATACATTGCCGAAGATAAGAGACATGCCACGAGTAGATTACGACATACATTGCCGAAGATAAGAAACATGTCACGAGTAGATTATGACATACAATGCCGAAGATAAGAGACATGTCACGAGTAGATTATGACTTTCATTGCAGAAGATAAGAGACATACCACGAGTAGATCACGACATACAATGCCGAAGATAAGAGACATGTCACGAGTAGATTATGACATACATTGACGAAGATAAGATACATGTCACGAGTAGATTGTGACATACATTGCCGAAGATAAGAGACATGTCACGAGAAGATTACGATATACAATGCCGAAGATAAGAGACATGTCACGAGTAGATTATGACATACATTGCCGAAGATAAGAGACATGTCACGAGTAGATTATGACATACAATGCTGAAGATAAGAGACATGTCACGAGTAGATTACGATATACAATGCCGAAGATAAGAGACATATCTCGATTTGATTACGACATGCAATCCCGAAGATAAGAGACATGTCAAGAGTAGATTACGACAGACATTGCCGAAGATAAGAGACATGACACGAGTAGATTATGACATACAATGCAGAAGATAAGAGACATGCCATGAGTAGATAATGACATACAATGCCGAAGATAAGAGACATATCTCGATTTGATTATGACATGCAATCCCGAAGATAAGAGACATGTCAAGAGTAGATTACGACAGACATTGCCGAAGATAAGAGACATCGCACGAGTAGATTATGACATACAATGCCGAAGATAAGAGACATGCCATGAGTAGATAATGACATACAATGCCGAATATAAGAGACATGTCACGAGTATATTATGACATACAATTCCGAAGATAAGAGACATCTCACTAGTAGATTATGACATACAATGCCGAAGATAAGAAACATGCCACGAGTAGATTATGACATACATTTCCGAAGATAAGAGACATGCCACGAGTAGATTATGACATACAATGCCTAAGAAAAGAGATATGTCACGAGTAGATTATGACATACAATGCCGAAGATAAGAGACATGCCACGAGTAGATTACGACATACAATGCCGAAGATAAGAAACATGTCACGAGTAGATTATGACATACATTGCCGAAGATAAAAGACATGTCACGAGTAGATTATGACATACATTGCCGAAGATAAGAGACGTGTCACGAGTAGATTATGACATACATTGCCGAAGATAAGAGACGTGTGACGAGTAGATTATGACATACATTGACGAAATGAGAGACATGTCATGAGTGGATTATGACATACAATGCCGAAAATAAGAGACATGCCACGAGTAGATTATGACATACAATGCCGAAGATAAAAGACATGTCACGAGTAGATTATGACATACAATGCCGAAGATAAGATACATGTCACGAGTAGATTACGACATACATTGCCGAAGATAAGAAACATGTCACGAGTAGATTATGACATACAATGCCGAAGATAAGAGACATGTCACGAGTAGATTATGACTTTCATTGCAGAAGATAAGAGACATACCACGAGTAGATTACGACATACAATGCCGAAGATAAGAGACATGTCACGAGTAGATTATGACATACATTAACGAAGATAAGATACATGTCACGAGTAGATTGTGACATACATTGCCGAAGATAAGAGACATGTCACGAGTAGATTACGATATACAATGCCGAAGATAAGAGACATGTCACGAGTAGATTATGACATACATTGCCGAAGATAAGAGACATGTCATGAGTAGATTATGACATACATTGACGAAGATAAGAGGCATGTCACGAGTAGATTATGACATACAATGCTGAAGATAAGAGACATGTCACGAGTAGATTACGATATACAATGCCGAAGATAAGAGACATGTCACGAGTAGATTACGACATACAATGCCGAAAATAAGAGACATGTTAATAATAGAATATGTATAAAGCACATTGCTTTTGCATATTATTAACTGCTGATTACCGTTCACCAATAATATATTCAAACATATGATAGAATAACGAAGAAAAGATGAAAATTAAACATTGTATTTAAAAATAATTGCAGGCAGATATAACGTCAAAATCATACTGAATAACTAAATCGAGAGGCTAATTGTAATGCTCGATAAAGACTTCAAGATTCTCATGTGTCCCGTTAATGCATACGTTAACTTTATCGATATTTGTGTAGTAGTAGTAATTCGTTGTTACGTTTTGAGAATGCATCGACGTAGCTATTTAACTAGACATTTATTGATTTAGTGGAAACCCAACAATTAGTGCACTGGAATGCTATAGGTTTATGTATTTTGCATAAAGTTATAATAGTAAACTTCTATTATATTGATGTATGTTTGGTTAAATCGTTACAAGCGTTCGGACTTAAGCAACTACAACAATAAGTATGTCTGTAATAACCTATAATGTTTGAAATAATTTTCGGATATAAAATATTCAATGTTCTTTATTTCTGAAATCAAACACTTTCATTCAAAAATATAACGTCAATTGCGTAACGTAATTGGGTAACGTCAATTGGATAACGTACATTGGGTAACGTATTTGGGCAACGTCAATTGGGTAACGTAAATCGGGTAACGTAGACCTTATAACTCAGGTTAACCAAGGCATTAACATTAAATGAAAATTTTGTATTTTAAAACGCATAAAAACGTTAAATAAGCAATTCTGACTAACCGAATGTTGCAAAAAAACGTTAACAGTTTATTGGATGATTTTTTCTAATTTCTTTTAACTTGCGGAAAATAGAAAATTATTCAAAAATACACAATGTAACGGACATTACAAGAACCAAAAATGTTTAACATCATGGACACATATGTCTGTGATATCTGTAAAGCTTGGAATAATTTTCGGATATAACATCTTAATGTTCTTAATGTCTGTAAAACACGTAATTTAACGAGGTAACGTAAATTACGGTAGCGTAGGCTTAATAACGTAGGTATGCAAGATATAATTAGTAAGTGGAACGAACGTTTGTATTATAAAAAAACATGATTATTGAAGAAAACTTAAAATGCAAATTCTTTCTTCCACACATGTGTAGTCTTCAAAATGCAGACATAATATTATATTTTATAGGTAACTTATTATACACCCTGTAACACGATAGCTCCCTAATACTAAGATGGCATACCAGTTGTAAAAGTCTACATACATAGTGGGTTTTCAGAAAAACTGGGTCTATAATATTTCTCCGGGGACGGGGGGAGGGTTCACCTTTTTAGCTCACGACCTAATATATATTTCTAACCGTGGTAATTTTCCATTAAGTTATACACAATCTATATAGTATGACGCAATTCATACATAGCTAAAAATAAAACGTCACTAACTGGTTAGACAGGATCACGTGCAGAATATTTATTTTATAAAGCACCTTTTGCTAAATACTACCTCTCCAGTGGCAATATAGGTGCTGCAGGCTTGGACGTGCAAGGGGACTGGAAATATAGTACAATAATCGCTGTAAACAGTAAGCCAATTTATTTTAATATACTTAAGATTGTGATATTTCGTTTAGTGATTCTTAATGATAATTTTGTATTAGGATAACCAACGTGTTTCGCAAAACCAATCAATTTAATTGAAGTTGGAAAAAAGCAGTCACTATTGGTTAAAATGAGACAATAGTAGGATCAAAAGTCAAGTAGAAAGTATAGTATTCGAATAACACAGGCAACATATTTTACGCATTTAATTCCATAATTAAGTAGAAAAATGAATAAAAGACAGAGATGAAAGAAAAACGTTTAACATAAAAACGTTTAAGGGTGTCAAGATTAGTAGCTATTTAGAACGGTCAGTGGCAAAAAGGAACTAACGGGGTTTAAACCCAGTTTTAATGTACAGCGTCAATAAGGCGATATAACTAACACACATATACGATCATTTATAATAACTGAATACAATAACAACAGAGAAAGTGCCACCTATCAACAATTCAACCAAAGTGAAAAATAAGTATAAATCAGTTAAAATATCAACAACTTTATTTATAAATCGCTGATTTACTGTGACTATGTTTGGTCATCACCTACAACGCAAATTATAACCAATCATTAACTGTTAATTGTAAACAATGAATAACTAAAATAGACTAATTTCGATTGCCATTGAATCCACCATGCAGTTTTTGGAAAATGAATAAATACACCGATTATAAACGCTACTGATTCGTAGTAAGGGACACGTTTTACGGCGCTACACTGGACTAAACGAAGACTAGGTTTTAATGGGTTTCGAACCCGAGAAATAAACAAAATTTCAATTTATATTACACATGCAGACGCTTTATCCACTAAGCTACTGAATCTGTATAGCAATGACACGGATAAGTAAAGTATATCGGATGAAAACAGGTTAACGTTTGTTTGTGTCGAGTGTGTTAACATTGTATTACTTATTTTTAGCATTTCTTTTATTTTGAAGTTTCATATTCATAGCTCGGGAGCGTTGAACGATTGTGAACCTTTGTAAACGCTAATTGAATAAAATCTTTCTGTTCTTCTATGACCAAAATCGACACTGATCGACACTGAAATAATTGTCTTTTGTTGTATATATAATAAATATACATGTTTAACTATACGTCCAGAATGCATTTTAAAAATCGATATTTCAGTTCAATAAAGGACCTTTATCATGTTTGTGTAATGTGAATATATTTTAAGTACAGTAGATTAGGACTATCCGTCGAGTATGTTAAAGTCAGAATATATTTATTTGTAACCTTAACGGAGATGAAATAGACTTTGTGTCAAGTATTAGTGTATAATTTCATCGCAAAATTTACATTGCATGACCCGATGTACCCAGGCATGAATTGACATAACTGATTATAAACGTATAATTTGTTAAAAGGTTCTTATGGTTACTTTTAACGTTTTTGTTTACATAAACAATACCTGTTTTATAAATAACCTATTTTGATCTGCACGCTACCTGTTGTATGATTGGAGTCAACGCAGCTTATAGGGGACAGAGCATAATGTTTACACTGATATAATAAAAATATGTATGCGGCATAGTCTGTAAAGTTTAATTATATTCAGTTGATTTGATAGCGTAATTCTCTAAGTTGTAACGCTTCTAAATACTTCGTTAACTGTTTAATTTTACGTTTTAACAAGCATACTCAGCCTCTAAGGTACACGTTCGACAGTACGAGTTGTCTTTCCATTAGCTAATACTTGAGAAAACCATAAATTTACTAACTGATTGTTTCCAAAAGTCCCTTGAACAATTGTTTTCAATACGATCTCGGAGGAGTTCGACTATACAACGAATTGACGCATGCGCTGCATGATCGTTATCCTGGATTATTAAAGAATGACAAGGTTTTGCTATAGAATTAGCAGGATCCGATTTTGACCCAATTTGACACAACAGTTTATTTGAGTAAGAGTAAGAGGCTTTGCTTATACACAATATCTAAAAGAAAAAAAGGCTTGTGAACATGGTGAACGAGATAAGTTTAAATAAACCGATTCAGAATTTTACAAAATGTGACTGGATGGTTTATTTAAATTAATAACAGGGATACGTATGACAATAATAGCAAGCATCGAATGTGTTACATAGTTAAATTCCTCGATTAAGCAAACGTTTCCTGTCCAGCTATACGTCCAATCCGCTTCACATAACTAGTTGAAATATTACGAGCGTATGTATCATTTAAACACACGTTACAAAAGCAAAACAGCATTGAAACAATAATAGCAAGCAACTTTCATATGAGGCATTCTTACGAGACATTTAATTTTAATAAAGGGTCATGATAAAGTGTCCGGTGTAAATACATCCTAATATCGTCTGTGTTTAAATCATTCACCCTAAAGCAATAATGGTATATTTAGGGGTACGTGGTTTGCCCAGTATGCCAGTTTGTGTGTTTCCTAGTGTGTCTTTCCTAGTGTAATCCATGCCAAACGGTGGGATTCCGACTGTTAAAAAATCAGCTAATTGACCGCCGATGAGTGCTGATGAACTTCAGGATTTGTAAAGCTATGAATCATACCTTATTAAGGTCGTCCCAAAACTACACTCCATACAAACAGTGTTCACGGACACTGATCTACTGCAATTAATGTGCGTACTAGCAGTTGATTGTTAATTTTTGAAAATGTATCGACCTGGTATACGTTCCGCTATTTAACTTGATCCAGTAATAGGTGCATGGTTATTATATATTGAACAATGAACGTTTAGCACGACATTTTACGGACACAGATTAAACATATGAACATTGATATTAATTGTTTTGAAGATATAAAAAATGCTAGGTAATGTATTTAAAAAAAAAAGCTATTTTATTATTTTCTAAGCGAATTACCAGAATTACATCCCATATATAAAAACAACTTATTTGATTATACGAACGTTTTGTTTTGAACACTTTCAATGTTTGGGACTGACAGTAGTTGCCCATTCAGTCATTGCTTAAAAAGTAATGAAATGTGCTAATCTGAAACAAAAATTGTCTCCCTTTTCATTGAAATTAGAACGATTTTCGATAACCTATAATAGTATGTTCCCAATATATTTGCTTTGATTTTATCATCAATGTTACTTACAAATGAGTGTGTAGCATTAGTATTGGTCATAAACGTCGCTTTATCATTGAATTCGAAAATATTCAACTCCATATCTCGTCTTTTAAATGACATGCATTGTATGCGATTATCAGTTTTTGCTCGTTATATATAACAGAGGATCATATAATAATATTTATTTTATAATAAGCAATGAAATACTGTATTTTATCAGGGAAATAAAAGTGTTATTTCACATTGTGAAATATAGAGTTTTATTCACAGTAGCTGCCGGGAATACTTTCAAATGTACAACCAACACAAATGCACAGTAAAACGGTTCAGAAGATATTCCTACGCAAATGTAAACATGTCAAGGGAAAAACATTGCAAATTGTACATTCTATTCAAACAATGATTTGAAAATGATTTCAAAGGTTAAAAGGAAATCATTGCCACTATAAATATATAAAAACATGTTAAATTTGGGTATAAATAAAAAATAACTTTGGACTATTTCTTGAAGTAGAGCAAAACATATGTGACGCGGATTATTGATAAATGCATTTAGCATTGTTGTTTTCTTCTCGGTTTATCTAAACAAACAGTATCATCTCTGAAAATGTCATGCAAGTATTGATCAAACCGGTCTAATAAGAGCTTATAACATTATATATCTAATCAAACGACAACTCTTCTTTTGCTCATGTCACAATTTTTACTGAGGCAGTCAGACGTTTCTCATTGTTGCTGTTAATTTGAGAATCGAGAGTAGCAGCTTCGGATATACACTTCAGAATTCTGTCCAATACATGTAGCACGCACAATACATGTATGTCTAGCTTTATTATCAACATAATCAATAAATATAATTAATGTTGCCCTTTATGCAGTGCTTTGTGTAGGTCCTGGTTGAATTGAGATTTCTTGCATGTCATTGTAAGGCACGTTTTTCTCACTAAAGTGGAGATTTATAAAGACCGACATTATTAGTGGAAACGAAAATGGAATTATTAGTTGAAACAAATAAAAAAATAAAAACTCAAACATTTATTTAATTATATGCAAGCATGTTTAAAGTCAAATGATACTTAATTAATAACACTAGACGCTAATTTCAGTGCTTGATAACAGCTACACTATTGCCATATATACCTTTAACACCTGTTTATATACCGACGGATACGTTTTTTTATTTTTTAAAAATGACTACACTGTAAAGAAAAATATTTTATGTATTATCGAAACGAATATATAAGCATGTAGTTCTGCAGTGAATAATATATAAAGATGCCTTGTTTAATCAATGGAGTGAACTGACAGTTGTTGAATAGAAATCATATAGCGTATTATGACTACTGTGTGAATGAATTGCGTGTTTCGATCAAACAAAAAAAGAAGACATTGGACACTAAAGAATAATTGAAAATAATATCCTATTTGATGATTGCATTAAACACTCATTATTTGCAACGGATTTATTAAACGTTATATGTAATTTCTACGGATATGTCTTCTGCATGTTTATTCAGATAATCGTGTTTAAATTAAATAGTGTGCCTAAATGAAAAGTAAAAGTTGAAAAACAGATCATTTTTTCGTCATGTTTGCATCGATACCAAAAGTAGACATAAAATCGAACATGAAATGTAGCATTCAAGGACCCAGTCAACCACAAACACAAACGGAAACAAACAACAACTATACAGATGAATAAAAGGCGAGATATGACATCACAAACATAACAAGGTTGACAATAGGGTTACAGCCTTGGAACGGCCAGTGGCAAAATTGCCGCTGGGGGTTTAAACCAGTTCTCGGGTGCACTAAACCCCACGCTTACCCTATTGTCATCCCAATAAATGGGACAATGTAAATAAAGATATAATATTATAATCTCTAACAAACAGGGCAGCATTAATAATCAATATAAGTAAACACATAAATGATCATGCATATATAATATAACAAAATCTAGAAAGCCACAATGTAAGTACTCAATGACTTGGCAGAGGCCAGAACAACAAGAGAGCAACCCGTTAAGGGTAAACAAAAGAAAACAAACATTAAACGCTACCGTCCTATAAGGATGTATGTGGACGTCATCATAGGGTCCACACTTCAACAAACAATCGTAAAATGTACATATATACATTTAAAGTTCACACACATAAACAAAGATATTGCATCCCAGTATCATAAGTAATTCAATTCCAACAACGAAATAAAATAGAAGATATCCATAATTATTTTCAAAAACTTTACCTCATTAATATACTGAAAAGAAAAAAAAACGCATACTGGGAATTTCCGCTATATATTGTATGTTTAATATGCTACATCTAATCAAACGGTACAGGGCGACATTATGCCTGTCCTTTCCGAAAGAAGGTTTAAACAGCACCAAACACACCAATGGTTACCCATTTAAAGTTTCATTATCGACAAAATGACATTTGGCTCAAGCAGGTGAGTAAACGTACGCTTTAAACGTTGCAATCTCTTAACATTAAACACAATACTTAAATGGTTTGACTTTTTCAAGCGAAAGTTCAACATTTATGATTTCGTGTAACAAGTATACTTTGATTAAAAGGTCAAGTACATGACAGAGTTGTCATTTCTGTAAATAGTTGTAGCCCCTTTTGTTCAAACCATGTTGATACATTTATATATCTGGATTGTTACGTGCAATTAGGTGTATATAATAGTGTAGCCTAGTATAGGGAATGTTTTATTATGCATTTCTTTATCCGTTCAGTATATTTACCAAAGCGCTACAGGGGTGAATTACATTTTGTCTTATTATTTTCCGTGTTAACCGTGTATACAACCTGGAGCGATTTTAATTAGTTGGGCACACAATACATGTGTAAAAGTAGTTTCATTTTTATCACAAATTCATCTCGGTCTAAGTCATAAACTTATTATCATACATGTACAACATAATATACGTTATACAAATCAGTGTGTACGTTTTTTAAAAGTCAGATTAAAATTCCATGTGTTAAAGAAATAAAACACGAGCTTTTTGATATCCAACGTTTTTAACCCCTTGACTTTATGAATTCTGGCGCTAAAAGCAATGATTTATGATGTCACATGACGTTTTGGCGATTACGTTTGTCAGACGTGGTGGCGATTTTAAATTCATATTATTATGTTTTACATATTTGTATTTAATGTAAGTTGATAACAAACATCTTAAGCTCGTCCCCATTCCATAACATATTACATTTTATGAAACTCGTTATGAATATGAATTCATAGCTGGTTTCATAAATATTATATAAAATACGCAATGACTTGGCAGAAGCCAGGGCAACAAGTGAACAAACCAATAAGGGTACGATGCAATATTTAAGACAAGCATCATACGATACAGTCATTTGAGGATTTATGTAGACGTCATCATAGGGTCCACAATGTGCCCTGTCATCGCACAATCAAAGAGGAAAGTATAGTGGCGACTTGTAAATGAGCCAACCACTAAACATAATGTACGTTGCAAAATGACAGGACCATCCCCTCTTTTGATAAACTTTTTAACAATTGTAATAAAGGTTGTAGAAAAGTGATTATGACCAAGGATCGTTTCTTAGTTATACAAATATTACGAATATTAAAGTCTTCAACTCGGCTACAAGCTCTAGAAAACGAATGATCTAAGAAACATAGACCTCATAAGAAGTAGCTCGGGGAACATCCACATCTCATTGGGGATAATTAAAAATATCAAAATTAAAATCATCTCTCTTGTAATAGATTTTACTTATCATGACAGTCAAATATTCAACATATGTTTAAACACGTGTTGCATAACTAATATATCAATAGCTAATGTTTCAATTACTTTTATTAAATCGATATATTATGACGCAAATATATCATAGCGAAATATAAAATCGCGCTGTACGTACGAAACAATCGAATGCAAGCATTCCAGTTTACTAAGAATTCCTAGTCAGTCGAAATATAAGGACTAAAACTTGCAAGTGGACTGGAATTATATTTACAATTCAGAAGTCTATTTATAAAACTGTTAACTTTGCTCTTCTCCTTCGATTATAGAATGTTGACTGGTTGCAAACTGTTTTATTGTGTATATGTCAAATGAGAAACAGACCTAGACCATTAACTTTCAGCAGTTAACGGACAGATCACCTGTAAACGTACGAAGAGAAGTCACACACGTCAGTTTAAACGTCAGAAAACACGCAAAATATTTTTTTTTTAAACTTCATTACCTCTCAAAAACACTTTTAAATAGTTAAAAACAGGATAAAGCTTCATATTTTCTTCATTTGATTGTGAGAAATGGGCATACATTGTAAGTTGTGAACATGTGTTTTTGTCAAATTATCTCTATCTCTACCTCATGTATTAAACCCTTAAAACTTGACCTTATAGTATTGGCCAATAGGTATGTTTAAATGTAACTTAGTTACATTGATTGCACATGTTGAGTATTGGATAACAAAGATTAACCTATTTTCGTTTTCCATGAACTACCCATGAAGCTACTTTTTTCCGTTTTTGGAAAATCTGCAAATACACATGACTAAGAAAACCGATATTATAATGAAGAAATTTGAAAAAAAATATGTCAAGTTCGTTTACAAGTTATATAGGTCAATATACTCAACACTTGTGAATCGAAATGCTTGGGAGCATGAGCGACCGAGAATGGGGTCAATGTTTAAAGGCTTCAGACAGGTACAGGAACAACCTACCGTTTGGCAGACCAACTAACTGATATCTAAATATATTTTACATATTGTCTGTTTGTCTGTCTGTCTGTCTGTCTGTCTGTCATGGTTTATTTACAATCTCAGAAGCCATGTTATTGATAAATAACAAAAACAATATTTAAAAAAAAATTATCACAATATTTTGGCTTTGGATCTAAACGGTGTAATGAGCATTTCAAAGATCGAAGAACTTGACCGCTGCTAAATCGCGAGCATTGCATTCCCACCTTTGCTTGATATATCCACAAGCGTTGGTAAAACAATTTGTGGGTTTTAATGTTTTACAAATGTAATCCCTTTCGTTATTATGATATCTTTATCTAGTTTAGATTCAATATAGTGTGTTGACACTTCAAAATAGATTACGCAAACAAAACAATTGCTGTATTATCCTGTATGTGGGCTAAATGTTCACAACCCGGCCCGCTATTGAATTGTACCTGAACGACGATTGTATCAATTGCGGTTTAGTAAAATATAAGACGCAATAGCTTAAAACATATTTTCTATAATTATAACAAGATACTAATACTAAACCAACTGAATATCTAATAATGACAGTAGGTATATGCAATGATTATTGGAAAAAATGGAAAAATCGATTCTTAAACAAGCTATTTGCGGAGTTGGGTTTGTGAATTGTTTAACAATGCAAAAATGCAATTATCTGTTCAATTCATTATGAACGCTTAATGACCGATGCAATAAATAATTGTAATTAACAATGCGTTCGTAGTAAATTTGCATACATACATGTATAATTATATATTCCTCTAGGCGCATTGAACTTGAAACAGAAAAAAACAATTAGAGAACAAATAAGGAGAGGACCTTGCTGAACACATGGATACGCGCTCCTGTTTTATGATCGCTCTCATTTAAAAGGGCCAACAAGAATGTTAGGAGTCTTTTATTTATGAAGGCAAATGAGTGTTCGCATATTAAAACATCAACATCTAGCATTTCCTGCATGCTATTCAGTTATCTGTTTACTTATCCAGGTAGCAAATAACAATTTTTATAAAGCGTTCTTATATAATCGGCGAATAAAGTTCTACACACTTGAGGTTTATCCGTATTAAACGTTTAGTCTAGCGTATGATGTGTGGCGGCCGTAAAAAGTCGCTCCGACTACAAATCTGTTTTGCTATTATTTACCAGTCCTTTGAGATCATCAAGCCCATTCTGTGTTGCTTTAAAGTAGAATATCGCTTAAGGCTGGACTAGGAGGCGTGATAGGTGTTGCACCTCATGAACAGACTCAATAAAACCTAGTCTGCTACTTTTCTGTCTTGTTTGTGTTTGTTGATTCCACGGGATCGCCCTTTCAGTATTTATTCCATATTTCCATTCAATGTTAAATGTCATTACTGTGCAGCAGAACTGCTTTCATTAAACTAATGGTAAACATTGACAAATTTATTTTAAAGGCAATAGGGTGCCTCAATAAAATTAGTGAAATAAACTATAATGTGCAAGCATGAAATACCACTTATAATTACTTTTTTATAAAGTTTTCTTTTTCAAAAGTATTTCACAAAATATTAAATATAATATCAAACAAAAACATTGATTACGTCTACCATCAAATATTGTCTAGTAAATATAGTGTTTGCATTATAATAATGTGCTCATGTATTTTTATTGATAGAGAACGATAACAACATTCCGACCTTCTTGTTAGGACAAAGAAAACACAAATTGTGCTTCCACTGATTAAATGGCCCTAAAGTTTAGCCCATATATAAACAATATCAAAACCTACCTACCGACATACCCTCATTTCTTTGGCATATGTTTTCAAAACGATAATTTTATTTGGACTATTTCGAATGCAGTGTGGCGGCTGTGAAAAATCTCCCCGTGGTACGAATCAGTCGTGTTATTTTTACTGATATTGACGAATATATGTGGCTTTGAAGTATAATACCGCTTTAGCCGGATCTAGGGGGCATGAGAGGTGTTGCTTCTTACATTACCTCTCATGAACAGAGTCTGCACCTTTATTCTCTTGGTTGTGTTTGTTCCACCCAAATGTTCGTGAACCTTTACCAGTATGTATTTACACATATGTATGCCATAAAGAAGTTAACGATACCAATTCCACATAAAGTCTGTTTTAAATATTAATTAGTTTGTATTGTAGGAGCAATTTGCTTACAGCAATATAAAACAATAATATTTCTCTACAAAAATCAGGACAATGGTTTTATGGAATCCGCATGAAACAAATGAAGATAAGATAAACGGACATTTGCCGTTATAATGCCACTTTATATCAAAGGAGATTCAAACTTCTCCTCGAATTACAGACCAATAGCGTTGTTAATTTATGTTCGTAAATTAATGCAAAGAGTTGTTTATAAACACTTGTATAACGGTTTTCACTGTAAACATTACGTGGTATCACCTTAATTCCATTAAGCGATTGAAAGGCTTATATTAGCTGGATACAAAGAAGGTACTCAATGGCCTGTCAGAAGACAAAGAAACAAGAAAATACACCATTGAGGGCACGACAAAACAAGACTGCAGACAAACATCAAATGAACTTTTGGGCTTCCTCATAGGGTCCACAGCCTGTCCCATCATAGCACAATTAAAGAGGAACACATAAATCACTACACTATAGAAGAAATATAAAAAGATCGGACAGGGAAAGTAGCATTCAAGGAGAACAGTAAACCACAAAACACAGAAACAGACACGCAAACAGACAAACAAGAAGGCAAAAGCAATAATAAATGCAAACGACATCACAAACACAAAAAGGGTTGACAATAGGGCTACCGCCTTGGAACGGTCAGTGGCAAAGTAGGCCACTGGGGGTTTAAACCGGTTCTAGGGTGCACAAAACCTCATACTTACCCTACTGTCATCCCATTAAAACATGACAGTGTAAATAAAGAAATCCCCGCCATGATCTAATCTCTAACCAACAAGGCAGCATCAATAGGCAATATAAGTAAAACACAAAAATGCTCGTGTAAATATAATACAAAAAAAAACAATAGCCTAGAAAGACACAATGAAGGTACTCAATGACTTTGCAGAAGCCAGAGCAGTAAGAGAATAAACCATTAAGGGCACGACAAGAAAGATCATGGACAAACATCAAACGCCACCGTCCCAATGGGCTTTAGGTAGGCGTCATCATAGGGTCAACAGCCTGTCTGTTCATCGTACAATTAAAGAGGAAAGCATAGTGGCGAACTGTAAAAGGGTCCACCACCAAGCATGCAGTATGTTGCAAAATGATAGGGTCATAACCTCTTTTGGTAAACTTTTTAACAAGTTTAACAAAGATAGTATGAAAGTGATCATGACCTAGAATCTTACGAAGTTTATAAATCACATCACCATAGAAGTCAGGTTGTGATAGTCCTTGTCGCAGAAGAGTCCTTAAATTACTTTTATATTTGGAAAGAAGATCAGGGTTACGATAATAAAATTTTGCAAAGGTTTTACGAAGTTTATGGTAACGGTAACCCTGATTGAGTAAATGTTTAGTTATACAAATATTACGAATATTAAAGTCCTCAACTCGAGTACAAGCTCTAGAAAAACGAATAAGTTGAGACACATATACCCCATAAGAAGTTGCTCGGGGAACATCCCCATCCAAGTGAGAATAATTAACAATGTCAAAATTAAAATCATCTCTCTTGTCATAGATTTTGCTAATTATTTTACCATTTTCAATCGAGAGATCTAAATCAAGAAAAGAAGCGTTATTATCAGATATATTAGCTTTGTTAAGCTGAAGTTCAGGTTGTGATAATCCTTGCCGCAGAACAGTTCTTAAATTACTATTATTGGAGAGCACTGTAATAACAACACATACAAATATTTGTTAAACTTTAATAGATTTGGCAAATATTGGGCATGGCATGGATTGAATGTTTAACAATTGGGATTCCGGTAAGCAGAAAATACCATTATGGCAAGCTCTTACAGCAGAAAGCATTAAGCAAAAAAGCAAATTGAATATTGCAATATTAAGGACATAAATACATGTGCACCAAATTAAAGTTTCATTATGAAAGCAACTTTTCTGATTTAAGCAAGTGTTGAAAGCACGGTTGATATTCAAGCATAATTACAAGTGCACCGAATTCAATCAATTAAAATGTGTTTAGCAATTCGTACGGACAGCACATTTGTATATAATTTATTTTAGGATTACAATTCAGTCTCTGGGTATGCAGGAGCTGAATAAAGTTAAACTGAAACGTATATGTCCTTCCTTTCACACCTTCGCTGCCCGCCGATAATTAAACACTACAACATTTAAACACATCAACTAGTTTTAGTCCAAAAGTTCCAGCAAGTATGTAAGTGCACGTAATGTTCATGCCATGCCAGTAATTGTTGACAAGGTAAATGGATACAGATGAAGACATCAACTAAAAATATATAACTCAGAGAAAGTAACATGATCTTGCAACATATAACACTGCAACATGATTTTGCAACATAAAACACTGCAACATGATATTGCAACATAAAACAAAAAACTATCTTTTGAATAGAAGTACTGACAAATAACGAAATGTCTTAAATAAACTTGTACTTATACAACTTGATGACACTAGTATCGATTTAAATCAACGATCCTGTGGGTTGAGAGGGAGGGAAATTGAGTTTTATACTGTAAGCTCAAAGCATATCTCACCTCTCTGTTAACATTTTGGAAGAAAAGGAAGTTGCCGGTGTAATGTACGAACAACTGCACCGTGAAATTTATTCAATCTCAATAAGTTCAAACAGGTAGTTTGTCCTCCAATAACCATTGACTATAACAGATATTATAGTCAGTATTATTGGAGAGCACTGTAATAACAACACATTAAAACATTTTTTAAACTTTAATAGATTTGGCAAATATTGGGCGTGGCATGGATTGAATGTTTAACAATTGGGCTGCCGGTAAGCAGAAAAGACCATTATGGCAAGCCCTTACAGCAGAAAGCATTGAGCAAAAAAGCAAATTGAATATTACAATATTAAGGACATAAATACATGTGCACCAAATTAAATGTTCATTATGAAAGCAACTTTTCTGATTTAAGCAAGTGTTGAAAGCACGGTTGATATTCAAGCATAATTACAAATGCACCGAATTCAATCAAATAAAATGTTTTTTAGCAATTCGTTACTATTATATTTGGAAAGATGATCAGGGTTACGATAATACAATTTTGCAAATGTTTTACGAAGTTTATGGTAACGCTAGCACTGATGGAGTAGCTTTTTAGTTATACAAAGATTGAGAATATTAAAGTCCTCAACTCGTGTACAAGCTCTAGAAAAACGAATAAGTTGAGACACATAGACCCCATAAAAAGTTGCTCGGGGAACAGCCCCACCTTAATTTGGACAATTAACAACATCAAAATAAAAAGCATCTCTCTTGTCATATATTTGCCTCATTATTTCACTCTTTTCAATTTAGAGATGTAAATCGTGAAAAGTAGCATTAGTATCAGAAATATTAGCTTTATTAATTTTAAGTTCTTAAGGGTTTATATTAATAACCATAGTGGAAAAGAAAGGGTTGTCAATATTAAATATGTCATCCAGAGAGGTGTCATTAAAGGCTTCAATAACATCTGCCTGGATATCTGGTGAAAGGCTCAACATGAAATCTGTTTCATAGCATTATAAAAACAAATCTGAGACAAAGGATGCACAGTTCTTACCCATAGGAATACCAACAATTTGTCTATAAACGGTCGTTCCATACCTGACGAAAATACTATCTAATAGGACGATGAGTGGTTTACAAACTTTTTGGCAAGTCCACATCGTGTACGTGTCTAAACTGCCGATAGTAAAAAAACGCTTTAATATTATTACAGGCGAAAAATGCAGTATTTTCCCTAGCGAATGCTTTTTGAATAAGAGCAATTAGCTTGTCTTTGATAAGGTGATGTGGTAATGTTGTATATAGCGTAGAGAAGGCATAAGTGCTTATAGATGAAACTTGACGTTTATTGCAAATTGTATCAAGAACATCTCCTGAATTTTTAATAGACCAAAAAAAATTAATCCCCAGGTTTTCATAAATTTTAGCACAAAATGTTATAACGTGATCTTTAACGGCAGTAAGACAAGAAATAAAACGTTTTCAGATGTTTATGGTGGTGCAGGCACTAGAATTCGAAATAAAGCGGGCCTTGTAGGGATTTTTATGTAATTTAGGAATCCAGTACATAGTTGGCAGTTTGTTCTGTTTTTCGTCTATCCAGGCCTTGAAAGTAGTGCACCGAGTGATATATGTTGAAACAACATCATCCTCAGTAGATGGAACTGGAGTATACGAATTAGTATTTCCGAGTTCCAGAGATAAAACATTGACCTAATGTAGGCGTCAAACAATAATTACATTAGTAGCTGCTTTATCAACCGGAACTGAAACAAATTTACTATGACATTCTTGAATTCCCGATTTTAAATTACGAAAAGAAAACCTTGGTTCGGAGGAAGTAAAGAGGGTTAGCATTATAAAAGTTAATACGTGTATCTATAATTGTTAAAGTAGAAAGAGAGTTTGGGTCCACATGTTCTCTACGACACCGTTTTATACTAAACTCCTCAATGGATTGGGCTATCTGAGCACGACAGGCATTTAAATCGATAGTTGACTCTCTCACCCTCTTACAATAGCAAATGCGTTGAAGCAAGAATAGCATGCAACTTTTATATGAAACCTTCTTAAAAGACATGCAATTTTAATAAACAGTCACGATACGCTTGGCCTTAGACAGATGTCCGGTATAAGGACATTCTCATAGGTTAACCCTGAAGAAATCGATCTCATAATTACAAATAGGGAAGTTGGACGGTTTGCTTAGTTATTTAGTTAAGCTATGAATGGTGAGTCAGTGTTTTTTTTCTGATGTGATCCAAACCAAACGTTTGATTCTCATGCGATCCAAGCCAAACGTTTGGATTCCGACTGTAATAAATGTAGGTAATTGATAGACAAAGAGTTCTGATGAACTTTAAACTATGTTAAGAAATGAGTCAAGGTCGTCAAAACATACACACCATACCACCAATTTAAACTAGTTCACGGAAACTGCACTACTGCAATTGATGCATACTTTAACGTGTATCGATATTTGTGTACTAGCAGTTGATTGTTATTTTTTGAAAATGTACCGACCTAGTATACATTTCGCTATTTAACTAGAGATTTAGCTTAGTGGATACCCAACAATTAGTGCATTGGAATGATATAGGTTAATATCGTTTGTATTATGTAATGATATTTTAAACTTCTATTATTTAATTTAATTATTTGTAATGATTTATTTTTGTTGAAACTTTTGATTTGTTTGATCTGGGACAATATAAACCAGCAGACTCGGTTTTATTGCGTCTGTTCATGAGAGGTAAGTATAAGATGCAACACCTATCACGCCTCCTAGCACCGGCTTAAGGATATTTTACTTTAAAGCAACACAAAAGGTTATCAGGTTCGACACGAAAACCCAGAATGGTTCGGCAAGGCCTCAACTTTCTTGGTTTTCTAAATCTCGCCTAATAAACCTGATAGTAATATGAACTGATATAATGTTCTCTATATAATACATTGCATTGCTTGAAAGACGAAGCAATTGTTGGCACTTGCAAATACACCACCTTTGCTGAATATATTCCTTTACTTGCATAACAGTTTATCTTTATCAGATGGAAAAGTATCAGTCGTTTGGCATATTTCAAGGACCACGTCAGCTTCTAGGATTTGATGATAAACATCTGTTATCAGTCAATGAAGACGTTTTAGAAGAATTAAGTCAAATTGATATTCCTCTGAACGTAGTCGCAGTTGTTGGACCGTATCGTACTGGGAAGTCGTACCTGGCAAACCGTCTGTTGCAAAATAAAAAGGGTAAACATGAATATTTGAACGCATATATGTGACTTTTGTTAAATTAATAATATATGAATACTTACAAGAGAAGCAAATAATGGTAATCATTACAGAAACATAGTACGAAACAATGTTTTAAAAACGGTGAAGTTTTATATAAATGGCTTAACAACCGTTCAACCGAATATGCACCATATTTGCTATTTTTTTACATAAAATATTAATTTATATATCTGTATATACTAAATCGGCGGTTATATCAGGTACTATAAGCTATGCTAATGTAATATGTGTATTCTAGATAGCAGGTAATATCTACATATTCATTTATTTCAATGCATTTATCGTTTTCATTGTTCATGCTCAGTTTTGTTACATGTATCCCTGTTGACTGATTTGTGAAACAGTTATTGAAACAGTTGTCAGTCAATACGTATGTGTTATCATGTGATTACTTAATATTGCCTAATTATAATATATTAATTGTTTTGTATAATATGTTGTACCAATACTTCAGAGATTCGATGAGTTCAAAATAAATCGTTCTCCATTATTTATTGCGTTTCATGACAAACAAGCATTCAAACAGAAAAAAATGAAACGTGTGTGGATTGTTTGATATGAGGTAGTTTACTTTTCTTAATATGTCAATAATTTACCATGCTGTTTATGAAACACATGTTTTCAAATTAAAACAGGTTTCTATCTTGGATCGGGAGTAGATGCCGTTACAAAAGGTATTTGGGTATGTTGTCAACCACATCCATTCAAAACGGGCCAGATGCTCGTTGTGCTTGATACCGAGGGTCTGGGAGACCCGACACAGGTACATAACTATATGTTGAAATACACATATTTAAGCTTGTCGTTATAGTCAATCAGCAAATATACGCACGTTTATTGGGTTATACAATCCAATTTAGTAAGTGTTTAAGTCCATTGCATTTATTTATATATATTTTGTTTTAAAATGAAAATAAGTAGAAAAGTCGAACAGGAAATGCAGCTTTCACAGAACACAGTAAACCCCGAAACACACAAAGGGACAAACATGAATGGAAATGTTAATAAGGAATAAAGGCATATGACGTCATAAGCAAAAACGGTTGACAATAGGGCTACCGCCTTGGAACGGTCAGTGGCTAAAAGGCCGCTGGGGGTATAAACCAGGTCCTGGGTGCAAAAGGATGAAGTAATGTCATCCAAATTGGTAAATATTTGGTGTTATATGGTGTATTTTTATATTTCAGTCAGAGAGTGACAGTCACCTTTTGATCATGGTAGTTCTTCTCTGCAACACACTTATTTACAACATGAAGGGTACCATTGACAGAGATGCTCTTGAAAACTTATCGTATCCTTTTATGAATATGATCAATACGTGTTTAGCAAAAGTAAATATCGCAAACACATTTCAATACAAATTGTTTTCTTGTGATTGTCATACATTTAGTCAGTTTATACTTATATTTATTAAAGTTAACATTGAAACGCGTTAGCTATTTCAATTACATAATACATTAATCGGTTGACTGTCCTCCTTGAATGCTACATTCCCTGTCCTATCTTTTTTATATTTCTTTCATTAACGTATATATTTATTTACTAAATATGAAATTGATATATTTTACTGAACAGTTTTATAAAAGCAACATTAATGAGCAATCACTAAAAAGCAGTACGTTTTAACAATGGAAGGATCATAACATCTTTTGATAAAATCTTTGTAAAAGGTTTATTAAATAGTGTATGAATGTGATCATGACCAAGGTTCTTTCGAAGTTTGTAAATCATGTCACCATAGAAGTCCAGTTGTAAAACCATTTGTCGTGGAAAAGTGTTAAATTAATTGTATACACTTATATTAAAAGTGCATCTGTACAGTAGTTTTTATTTACACCAATGTTACGAATGTTATAGTGCTCAACTCGAATATGTGAGCTCTGGAAAACCAATAATTTGAGCAAAATATACCCCATAACAATTGCTCGGAAAACATCTTCGTCTAAATGAGAATAATTAACAATGCTCAAGTTGAAATAATTTCCCTTGTCATGAACTTTGATTATTATTTCTTCAGTTTCGATAAAGAAATTTAATTTGAGAAAAGAAAGAAAGTATAATAAATATTACAGATAGTATTTTTAGAAAATATCTGACGTGTTCAGACTCCGTTTTCTTACTATGGGGTCGGAGAACATGTTGCGTATAACATTGATTATGGAAGCGGTGTTTTTAATGATGTGTAAAAACAAGTACAATTTTATACTACAAATCAGGAGTGTTATTACCTACATGTCCTTTGGGATCACGAAGCCCAATCTTTGTGGTTTATAAGTAGAATACCGCTTAAGCCGGTGCTAATGGGTATGAGAGGTGTTGAAACTTATATTAATTTTCATGGGCAGACTGAATAAAACCGAATATTTTGTAATTTTGCTTCCCATGGATCCCCTTTTTAGTATTTATGCAAATGATCTTTACGATGATATTTTTGCGTGCTTTCTAATCAATCAACTTAAATGAAGGACATGGCGAACATTTAATTGTCAAAGCATCACTTGCTTTCTAGTCTGTTTACAAATGGTTTGTTAAATAGGAACTGATTCAGTTACACGTGATTTCAAATTGGACGAAGCGTGGAGTTTTGACGAGTGCATATTTACAATATAATGAGGTTTTATTCCTCTTTGGAAGGACACCCATAAATCCAACAGACTATATCCAGTCCCCTTCAGAGGGATTAAAACAAATGGCAAAACAGCAAAATAGTGAGTCTCAAGATGTGCATGTTGACATAAAAGCATATGTTTAACTAACACACATAACTTGAACAAACATAACATTCACACTAGCGTTTGTTTAGTGCCGTGTGGCGTAAAAAGTTGCCCCGACTACAAATCAGTAGTGTTATTACTTACTGGTCCTTTGGGATCATCCAGCCCAATATTTGTGGCTTTAAAGTAGAACATCGCTTAAGCCGGTGCTATGAGCCTTGAGAGGTGTTGCACTTGCATTACCTGCACAGACTCAATAAAACCGAGTCTGCTACTTTTATCTCTTGTTTGTGTTTTTGCTTCCAAAGGATCTCATGTGGCGGCCGTAAAAAGTCGCCCCGACTACAAATCAGTAATGTTATTACTTACTGGCGTGATAGGTGTTGCACTTTACATTACCTCACATGAGCAATATGCCACCAGTAACCAATGGCTGTGAAATAGCAGATTGTTAATCATCAACACTTAGACGGGGATGTTCCCCGGAAAACTTCGTATTGGGTATTTGTTTCTCAACTCGTTCATTTTTCTAGAGCTTGTAGTCAAGTTGACAACTTTATCATTAGTAACATGGGTATAATTAACATCCTACTTCATAAACTGTATTATCGTAACCATGATGAACTTTTAAAATATAAAAATATCTTAAAAACTCCCCTGCGACTAGAACTATCATAACCTGACTTCTATGGTGACGTGACGATCAAACTTCGTACGAGTCTTGGTCATATTCACTTTCATCCCTTTTATTGAATGTTTAAAGTTATCAGAAAGTTCACCAAAAGAGGTTATGGCCCGATCATTTTACAGCACACTGCCTTTTTAGTGGATGACCCAGTTATAGTTTGCCTGTTTGCTTTCCTCTTTAATTGTGCGATGATCCGACAGATTGTGGACCATAGCATGACGTCTGCCTATAGTTTGATAGCTTTAAAATAATATATTGATCTCGTGTATGAAATACTTCTAAGACTTTAAACATCTTAGGATTATTATAATAGTTATAGGGATTCTTGTTTAACAATGTCATATCAAAATATTCATCATATATCTTTCATTTCTAAGATTTATTTTCTCGAGAATATCTACCCGACTGTATTCCTAAGGAATGTGCTGTTATTCTCAATTGTGTTAAATACGGTCTGAGAATGCAAGGTAATATGTCAAGGTATGTTTCAAAATTAAAACTTAATTTAAAATTATAATCAGCTTCGAATACACCACCCGATTCCTTATCTGAAAACCATTCTTGTATAAAACAATCGGCAACGTTAAACGTGTTCATGAAGTATTTAAAGTCAACTGAAATTGGAAAATTCCAAATGTTTTTGACATATGCTTTACCCAATATACATACCAATTTTCACAATATTTTGGTGAGATTATACATGTTTGAGTGTATCAATTTAACTGTTTTCAGTTATTTAAACAAATATTTTAGTATTGCAACATAATGCGGTATCTACCAAATTCACCATATACTCATGATGTACAATATCTATCTCTCAATTTTAAAATTTGCCTGCAAAACTTGAACTTTAATCTTTCGATTTTTTCCCCAACTTTCAGACGAATAGTTCTAAATTAATAAATGAGTTGAAATACTAATTTCCAGCTCAGCCATATTTGTCTGCAGTTTGCTAAGAGAAAATGCAATGCATTTAACGATTTTCCATTAAGTTGTTTTTGGTTCAGGGCAACATTTCCAGTATAATTGAAACTGTTCTTAACGTTTGTTACTATCTCAATTCTCTGCATTATAATTCCTCAATTCATGAACCATCTATATTTCTAAAATACATATTTTTATTTAAAATGTATTTATATCTAATCCTCATTTGGGACAATAGCAATAATTTAAATTAAAATGTTCTTGCAATTCTTGAGGTGTGTTCACCATAACGACTATATCATCTGCAATAATATTACATAAGTGTAATATCATCATTTTATAAACCTGTATTAATATCATGTTTTGGGATGACAGTAGGGTACGTGTGAGGTTTGGGGCACCCTAGCACCTGGTTTAAACCCACAGCCACCTCTTTTGCCACTGACCATTCCAAGGCGGTAGCCCTATTGCCAACCTTTATTGTGTTTGTAACGTGAGCCTTTATTCCTTATTTACATTGCCATTCATGTTTGTCGTTTTGCGTGTTTTTGAGTTTATTGAGTTCTGTAAAAGCTGCATTTCCTGTTCGATTTTTCTACTTATTTTGGAAATGGATAGATTACTTAACAGAGCCGTAGATATGCTGCTACACTGTCGACAAAAATAAGTGCACGAAAAAGCTCGACTAATCAATCAAATGATGAAGACGTTCTAAATTTTCTGCCGAAATTTATTTTTACGATAAGGGATTTCACTCTAGATTTAAAAATTAAAGGTAAGGAAGTAACCGCAGATGAATATCTGGATTATTGTCTTCAAAATGCAAAACCCGCAACGGAAGAGCAAAAGATGACACGCGATTGGATACAAACCAAACTCATCAACAGAAAATGCTTCGTAATGGAAGCTCCAGGAGAGAAACAGGTTCTGGAAAAACTCGAAGTCACATCAGATGATACACTAGTAGCGAGTTTTGTTGAACAGCTGAAGAATTGCATCAAGTATGTGCATGAAGAATGCGAGCCTATGTGTCTGATTGAAGGAACACCTGTTAATGGGCCAAGTAAGTACCGCGTTAAAAAAGAAATATCAACACAGATTGGAATGTTGAAGTTCCTTCAATCATACTTTTATAATCAATGACAAAAAATAACATGAGGTCATTTATTGTTGGCTGGACCATCAATTAAAATAAAATAAAGATGTAATTTAAAACATAAAATCAAGCAGATTTTAATTAAAATAACTATGAAATAATGAAAGTGATTGACTAATAAACAGCAATTCAACATATAAATATAATCCGTATTTATTTATATCAATAAATTATAAAATACGCATATTTTTTTATCAACTGCAGCTTTCATGGAACTGGTGAAACATTATATAGAGGCAATCAACTCAGGACAAATTCCATGTATAGAATCAGCGACCGAACGTGTTATCAAGAGTGAGAACAATCGAGCCGTTGCTGCAGCAGTTGACACATATCTACAAGGAATGCAAAGGGAAGTGCTGCCACCATATCCGGATGATGAATCTTTGAATAATGCTCACTGTAAAAACTTTGAAGACGCAAAGAAGGTGTTTAAGGATATTGTCATAAACGACGACCAAGATCGCGGTTTCACGGTATAGTTTGTTCTATAATTTGATTATAATCAGTGTAATTTGCTAGTATTGTTTACAAAGTGTACCCCAGGTATTTATAATACTAATATCATGGTTAAAGAACAATAATGGATACGTAAATTGCTTTCAGTTAAACAAGTATAGTTTATTGCGAATGAATGCAATTATATAAATACGTAAACATCGCTAAATGCAAATTGTTATTATTGTGGTCTATGCACATGATGCATTCTGCAGGTATTTATTATCTAGTACTTTTAAATATTACCATTCTTTGGTATCTCGTCATCTAAGAAGGGCAGTTGCCATAAAACCATACTACATTACGTGTTCCGAGTATTAACGTTGATGGAGGAGATTTAATTACAATGCCCGTTTTATTTGGGTTGACAGAAGGGTAAGTGTGCACCCTAGAACCCGGTTTAAACCTCAGCGGCCTTTTCTTTGCCACAGACCGTTCCAAGGCGGTAGCCCTATTGTCAACCCTTTTGAGTTTGTGACGTCATTTGCCTTCAATGTTTTATTCTCTTGTTGCTCTGGCTTTCTAGGCTATTGTTTTTTGTATTTATGCATGTATGTAGACGAGCATCTTTGTGTTTTACTTATATTGCCTATTAATGGTGCCATGTTGGTTAGAGAATAGTTCATGGTGGGTTTTCTTTATTAACACTGTCCCGTTTTACTGGGATGAAATAGGTTAATTTTGAGATTTGGTGCACCCTAGAACCTGGTTTAAACACCCAGCGGCCTTTTTGCCACTGACCGTTCCAAGGAGGTAGCCCTATTGCCAACCCTTTTGTGTATGTGATGTCTTATTTGGCATTTTATTCATCTTTAAAGTTGTTCTTCGTTTATGTGTGTGTTTGTGGTTGACTGTCGTCCTTGAATGCTACTTTTCCTGTTTGATTTTTATATCTATATTTATTCTTTATTGCTATTGCCATTCATGTTTTTTTCTGTTTTGGGGTTTACTGTGTTCTGTGAAAGCTGCATTTCCTGTTCGGATTTTATACTTATTTACATACCCCATCCAACTCCTTTTCCAAGAAGCGAAAACGGGGTTGGCTGGGTTATGAAATAAACTTGAATATTCGACCTTTTTATGGAAAAAAATCAATAACCAAGCAGTAGTAAAATAAGGTTATGTTTACAATATGAGTGTGATTAACCCATTTTAATATGTCGACTTGCTGATGTTGTCTAGTGCAAGCCATATTAGTAACTTGAAACCGAAACAGTGTACAACGATACTTGTTTGTAACCGTCAGCTAACGTCATCATTGTATTTCAATTTATATTTATATTCATACTCGTTAATCCTGAATATGGCAGGCTAACAGTTTTAAATAACAATGGCAATATACACTAATAACATAGGTTCTATATATAGTAATCACTGTCAGTTGTTTGTGTTGCACAGCTGACTTCGAGCTTCTGTATACGTTTTAGAAACAGATTGAAAGCGAGTATGAACGAATAAAAAAAGACGACAGTCAAGCATCAATGGACACATCTAAACGCATGCTTGATACTCTTTACGAGGAAATAAACCGAAAAATAGCACACTACATAAAACGAGGTGGATATCAAGAATACAAACTGGATGTTGAACAAATTGAAAAAAGGTACAACGACACTCAAGATCTTGGACGAGAGGTTTGTTGATGAAGTCAATATTTTAATATATTAACGTTTCTTCTATTTCATGTATTTATCTAGTGCTTTATTTCTATTAGTTTTAAAGGTGTCTTTATAATTAACGCATCTTATTATATTTAGCTATTTAGTCAGATATAAAGAACGAACAGTGTTCAATGCACATCTAGTGTATGTACATACCGAACACTGGGGTTCAATGGAATTTTGGTAACGACAATCAACATGATTAATTAGAACGTAATTATTACAAAACATAATTATAAATACGATATGCACGCTCTTTAATTTCATCCTCATTATATACCATACCTTAGTGCCACACTAACATGAATATTTACTGGCAACATATTATGAAGTTATATGCTGTGTACATTTAATTGTGATTAGAAACTTCGAGCGTACCAGTCATATGTCAATGCACTCCGCATGCAGGCGGCAATGATTCGTGATGCAGAAGAGACATTAACCAGACTAGAAGATGAAAGGAGAGGTGAGTAGAAAAGAACAAATACATGTTTGATTGCATAACATTTATAAAAAAATAGTTAAAAAAAACGTCAGGCCACTTCTTCATTTACGAACACAATTCCCATTTTATCTTCTTGAGAAGAGTACACAACGATCTTGAATGATTTTACTATGGTAAATAATGAACACTAAAGAAAATATATATTAACTCTCTCTTCTCTCTATCTGCATGGCCAGTGTTTGATCATGGATATATGTTTATATAAAAACTGTATATTCTACACATCAATGAAAGTGTTTTTCAGTCAACTCTCTTTGCTGTAATTAAAGAGAATGTTTTAACATATTGCGAAAAGGTTTTTGGAAATTTAGAAATCATTTCGTTTTAGTCAATCAAAAAGTCCCAAGATGTCCTTGATAAATTACGTAATAAGCATTTACATGTCTCTACTCTAAGCATCCACTCAATGCAAGTTTTATTTCTGTAGACTACAAAGGTTTTTGTATATAATAAGCAGAATATTCTCTATACTATGTACATGTACTTCATTCCAAGACTTGTAGCGTCTCCGTGGACGAATGGTTAACGACGTTGCGTTGTAAACCTTCGCCTCTTACCGCTGCGGGTTCGAACCCCACTGGGAGGTCGACTTGTAATTGGGAAAATGTCGATTCTTACGGATGGCGGGACGTGTACAGTTCTGGTTCTACCTAGGAAAGGTGGGCCTCTACCACAAAAAATCGACCCTCATATATAACCTTAATGTTGAACATGACGTAATACACCATACAAACAAACAAACAAATCAAACAAGTAGAAGTATTACTATTACTATTAATACATCAAAATTGTTGACATCTGCCTATCCGCAATTAAAGACTGTGTTATAAACTATCGCGAAAAGAATTTAGAAAATTGAAGAATCAGTCTGTTGTGTTCAATCAAAACCTCCGGAAAATATCTTGACAAATTTTAGTGTATGGATGTCCACGTCTCCACTCTAATCATCTATGACTTTTCAGCACTTTACACCACTCTTTCTTATAATAATATCAGCAGTTTCTTTTCACACGCCCATCATGATACTTATAACATATTGACTTATGCTAGATAACACATTTATTAGATAGGTAAAACCGAAAACCGCGAGATGTTGTGAGAGGTTGTTGGTATTCCTGGTGTTCCTTAGATTTGATGTAGCCATGATGATAGTATCGATACGTGATTTGTATAATATTACTTCTCGATATCTATATGACATGCTCAGTAGTGATGATCCGTGTTTTGCTCATATAACCACTAACAGTGATCCACTAGAGCTCAGTTTAAATGAGAACAACAGTTCATATACCATAGCAGCACTCCGTGATCTTCATTTCTCGAATTAGTACACATGATAGGAGAGATGACTAACTTTGACATCGTTATCTATCCACATTTAATTTTTGTCTAGACCGTACATAAAAAAACAGTGACTGGACCGTTCATGTTTCGAATCGTGTATTGTACTAAACCGCCTAATTTATCATTCGTGGAATCTATTTTGAGATATTTGTAGACATGTTCTAGAGAAATTGATTTGGCTATCGGAAAGAGCAGGTTCGACTAAACTTGCATTTTTACTGGCAGAAAAAAACTTGCAAAATGTCCTCGACTTAGTTTGAAAGTCACTCCAACGTGACATTGTTGAATCACATTTCATTCTTTATACCGCAAGATGGAACGTAGATATTAATCGCCACGTACACAGTAGATTCTTAATCAGTGTTTGGCTGATGAGGATAGGAAAATACTCATTCAATAAACATACAATACATGATGAAGTTGAGCACCTACCTCGGAGAAACCTGAATATCCGCCATCTTGGAAGTGACTATACATTTCCTTCCATACAACTTACATCACAGTGTAGATTAAACATATGAACATTGGTATTATTGTTGAAATCTTTTAGAAATGATAGCTAGGGATGTGATCTTAAAAACAATGTGTTTTGTTTCTTTCTTAGCGAAGCATCGGAATTACCTCCATACAATACAAGCACTTTTTTTTAGTTATACAAACGTGTTGCTTTGTCAAAATTAAACGTTCGGTATTGACAAATTTACCAATTCTGCCGTGATTTAAAAAGCGTTAAAATGCTTTTTGTGTTAAATCAGTTCGTAATGTTAAAATTATCTCCCTTTTCATTGAAAGGAGAACAATTTTTGATAACCATTGAGAATATCTTCCAAACATGTTTCCTTTATTTTGATCACCGGTTTTTTTTAAATTTGTTTGTGCATTTGTTATGGTCATATCTTTGTCACGTTATCATTGACACCGAACATTTTTGGCTTTGAATTTCGTCAATGTAATTGATTGGCATTTTATGTGTTAAAATTACTGTGTTCAGTATGTATTCTACTTGTTTATCAGTTCAATATCATGTTTGACGGTAACGTTACTGCGTTTTAAATAAAAAATACAGAAGCGGCGAACAATATGATGCAATGTTAATGCTGACGGCCTGTATCTACTGGTAAAACGTGTTCAATTATTTCATATTTCTAGAATGTCAATCATTAGCTTCCGTTCTGTTCAAATTCTATTTCTTATTTTTTTTTTCCAATTTGGTCAATTAAATCATGTTTCATAAATGAGTTAAGCTAGTGAGCTAAACACATTGTCAAAATGATATTTGTTTAAAAAATAGTTTGTTATTTTTCCGATTTGCCATTGACCAAAAGAAAATAACAGAGCTGTGGCTGAAGCGGTTACCACGTATAGTAAGGGAATGCAAAGGGAACAGGATCAGCAGCCGTTTGATGATGTTGAGGACTTGGTTATAGCTCATGTGATATACTTTGGGAAAGCAAATAAAGTGTTCAAGGATATTGCGGTACATGGCACCTACGACTCTTTCTGGATAATGTTCAAGGTATATACATGTACACCATACTTGTATTACACTCATTTAATTTTTCTACAAGCTAATACTTAAGGTATAATAATACATTCTTTGTTTCATTTAACAACATTTAGCATTTCGGAAACAGCTTGTATCGTTTTTAAAATGTGCTGTGCACATTCTGCAAGTCGATACTTTTCGTTCAATGTTCTTATAAAAAATAATTTACAAACTGTCAGTATGTGCTGTAGGTTGAACATATCAGTGTTTTAATAATATTTCTCTGTTTGTTGATTTGTCTGATAAAAGTATCACAGTAGCACGGGACACAACAAGTTATAAAGGTATATTGTCTTGTATCACACAGGTTCAAATTAAGTTTTGATATACAAATGCAAACATATTATTCTTAAATGCTGAATATCTCAGCCTAACACTTTTAAATAACAATGGAAATATCACCATTAGCTTCGAGATTCTGGATACGTTTTAGAATCAAGTGGAGAGAGAATATGAACGCATTAAAAAAGCCGACATGCAAGCATCGCTGGAAGATCTAAGCATACACTTAACGTATTGTACCAAGATGTCAACCGAAAGATAACAGAAAGACGCTATTTAAGACCCGGTGGATATCAAGAATACGACACGGACGTTAAACAACTACAACTACAGTACAATGACACTCAAGGTCAAGGAAGACAGGTTTGTTGACACAAACCCTTATTTATAATGCTACATGTTAAGAAATATTTATACCTGGACCACTTGAAATAATGGGTCGACAAACAGGTCTTCAATGCACATATGGTGTAATTACATACAGTACATTGGGGTTCAATAGAATTTTGGTAACAACAATCAACATGATTAATTAGAACGTAATTATTACAAAACATAATTATAAATACGATATGCATGCTTTTCAACTTCATCCTCATTATATACCATACCTTAGTGCCACACTAACATGAATATTTACCGGTAACATATTATGAAGTTATATGATGTGTACATCTAATTGTGATTAGAAACTTCGAGCGTACCAGTCATATGTCAATGGACTCCGCATGCAGGCGGCAATGATTCGTGATGCAGAAGACACATTAACCAGACTAGAAGATGAAAGGAAGGGTGAGTAGAAAAGAACAAATACATGTTTGATTGCATAACATTTATAAAAATATTTAAAAGAAACGTCAGGCCACTTCTTCATTAACGAACACAATTCCCATTTTATCTTATTGAGAAGAGTACACAACGATCTTGAATCATTTTACTATGATAACACTAAAGAAATATATATGTTAACCCTCTCTTCTCTCTATCTGCATGACCAGTGTGTGATCATGGAGATATGTTCATAAAAACTGTATATTCTACACGGAAATGAAAGTGTGTTACAGTCAATTCTCTTTGATGTAATTAAAGAATATGTTTTAAAATATTGCGAAAAGGTTTTTGGAAATTTAGAAACCATTTCCTTTTGGTCGATCAAAAACTTCCAAGATGTTCTTGATAAATTACATAATAAACATTTACATGTCTCTACTCTAAACATCCACTCAATGCAAGTTTAATTTCTGTAGACTACAAAGGTTTTTGTATATAATAAGCAGAATATTCTCTATACTATGTACACGTACTTCATTCTAAGACTTGTAGCGTCTCCGTGGACGAATGGTTAACGACGTTGCGTTGTAAACTTTCGCCTCTAACCGCTGCGGGTTCGATCCCCACTGGGAGGTCGACAAAAAATCGACCGTCATATATAACCTTAAATGTGTTGAACATGACGTAAAACACAATACAAACAAACACACAAATCAAACAAGCAGAATTATTACTATTACTGTTAATATATCAAAATTGTTGACCTCTGCCTTTCCGCAATTAAAGACTGTGTTATAAACTATCGCGAAAAGATTTTAGAAAATTGAAGAATCAGTCTGTTGTGTTCAATCAAAACCTCCGGAAACTATCTTGATAAATCATGGTGTATGCATTTCCACGTCTCCACCCTAATCATATATGACTTTTCAGCTCTTTACACCACCCTTACTTATAATAATGTCATCAATTTCCTTTCAAACGCCCATCATGATACTTATAACATATTGACTTATGCTAGATAACACATTTATTACATAGGTAAAACCGAAAACCTCGAGATGTTGTGAGAGGTTGTTGGATTTCCTGGTGTTCCTTAGATTTGATGTAGCCATGATGATAGTATCGATTCGTGATTTGTATAATATTACTTCTCGATATCTATATGACATGCTCAATAGTGATGATCCGTGTCTTGCTCATATGGTTACTAACTGTGGTCCTCTAGAGCTCAGTTTAAATGAGAACAGCAGTTCATATACCATAGCAGCACTACATGATCTTCATTTCTTGAATTAATACACACATAACACACATAATAGGAAAGATGACTAACTTTGACATTGTTATCTATCCACATTTAATTTGTGTCTAGACCGTACATAAAAAAGCTGTGACTGAACCGTTCATGTTTCGAATCGTGCATTGTACTAAACGGCCTAATTTATCATTCGTGGAATCTATTTTGAGATATTTGTAGACATGTTCTAGACAAATTGATTTGGCTATCGGAAAGAGCAGGTTCGATTAAATTTGCATTTTTTCTGAAAGAAAAAGACTTGCAAAATATCCTTGACTCAGTTTGAAAGTACTCCAACGTGAAATTGTTGTATCACATTTCATTCTTTAAGCCGCAAGATGGAACGTAGATATTAATCGCCGCGTATACAGTAGATTCTTAATCAGTGTTTGGCTGATGAGGATAGGAAAATACTCATTCAATAAACATACAATACATGATGAAGTTGAGCACCTACCTCGGGGACACCTAAACATCAGCCATCTTGGAAGTGACTATACATGTCCTTCTGTACAACTTACATCACAGTGTATATTAAACATACGTACATTGGTATTATTGTTGAAAACTTTTAGAAATGATAGGTAGGGATGTGATTTTAAAATAAAATGTGTTTTGTTTTTTTCTTAGCGAAGCATAAGAATTACCTCCATACAAAACAAGCAATTTGTTTAGCTATACAAACGTGTTGCTTTGTCAATATTAAATGTTTGGTATTGACAAAAATTGCCAATTCTGCCGTTATTTAAAAAGCGCTAAAATGCTTTTTGTGTTAAATCAGTTCGTAATGTTAAAATTATCTCCCTTTTCATTGAATGGAGAACACTTTTTGATAACCAATGAGAATATCTTCCAAGCATGTTTGCTTTATTTTGATCACCAAATTTCTGTTTGTTTTTGTGCATGTTGTATGGTCATATCTCTGTCACGTTATCATTGACACCGAACATATGTGGCTTTGAATTTCGTCAATGGAATTGATTGGCATTTTATGTGTTAAATTTACTGTGTTCAGTATGTATTCTACTTGTTTATCACTTCAATGTCATGTGTGACGGTAACGTTACTGCGTTTTAAATAGAAATACAGAAGCGGCGAACAATATAATGCCATGTTAATGCTGACGGCCTGTATCTACTGGTAAAACGTGTTCAATTATTTCATATTTCTTGAATGTCGATCATTAGCTTCCGTTCTGTTCAAATTCTATTTCTTGTTTTTTTTCCCAATTTGGTCAATTAAATCATGTTTCATGAATGAGTTAAGCTTGTGAATTAAACACATTGTCAAAATGATATTTGTTTACAAATAGTTTGTTAATTCTCCAATTTTCCATTGACCAAAAGAAAATAACAGAGCAGTGGCCGAAGCGGTTACCACGTATAGTAAGGGAATGCAAAGGGAACGGAATCAGCAGCCGTTTGATGATGTTGAGGCCTTGGTTATAGCTCATGTGATATACTTTGGGAAAGCAAATAAAGTGTTCAAGGATATTGCGGTACATGGCACCTACGACTCTTTCTGGATATTGTTCAAGGTATATACATGTACTCCATACTTGTATAATACTCATTTAATTTTTCTACAAGCTAATACTTAAGGTATAATACTTTCTTTTTTTTCATTTTACAGCATTTTACATTTCGGAAACAGATTCTATCGTTTTTAAAATGTGCTGTGCACGTTCTGAAAGTCGATACTTTTCGTTCAATGTTCCTATGAAAATTAATTAACAAATTGTCAGTATGTGCTGTAGGTTGAACATATCAGTGTTTTGATAATATTTCTCTGTTTGTTGATTTGTCTGATAAAGGTATCACAGTAACACGGGACACAACAAGTTATAAAGGTATATTGTATTGTATCACACAGATTCAAATTATGTGTTGATATACAAATGCAAACATATTACTCTTAAATGCTGAATATCTCAGCCTAACACTTTTAAATAACAATGGAAATATCAGCATTAGCTTCGAAATTCTGGATACGTTTTAGAATCAAGTGGAACGAGAATATGAACGCATTAAAAAAGCCGACATGCAAGCATCGCTAGACAGATCTAAGCATACACTTAACGAATTGTACCAAGATGTCAACCGAAAGATAACAGAAAGACGCTATTTAAGACCCGGTGGATATCAAGAATACGACACGGACGTTAAACAACTACAACTACAGTACAATGACACTCAAGGTCTAGGACGACAGGTTTGTTGACACAAACCCTTATTTATAATGCTACATATTAAGAAATATTTATACCTGGACCACTTGAAATAATGGTCGACAAACAGGTCTTCAATGCAAATCTGGTGTAATTACATACTGAACCTTGGGGTTCAATGGAATGTTGGTAACAACAATCAACATGATTAATTAGAACGTAATTATTACAAAACATAAATATAAATACGATGTGGACGCTTTGTAACTTCATCCTTATACACCATACCTTAATGCCACACTAACATGAATATTTACTGGCAACATGTTATGAAGTTATATGCTGTGTACATCTAATTGTGATTAGAAACTTCGAGCGTACCAGTCATATGTCAATGGACTCCGCATGCAGGCGGCAATGATTCGTGATGCAGAAGACACATTAACCAGACTAGAAGATGAAAGGAGGGGTGAGTAGAAAAGAACAAATACATGTTTGATTGCATGACATTTATAAAAAATATTTAAAAGAAACGTCAGGCCACTTCTTCATTAACGAACACAATTCCCATTTTATTTTATTGAGAAGAGTACACAACGATCTTGAATCATTTTACTATAGTAAATAATGAACACTAAAGAAAAATATATGTTAACCCTCTCTTCTCTCTATCTGCATGACCAGTGTGTGATCATGGAGATATGTTTATATAAAAAAATTGTATATTCTACACATAAATGAAAGTGTGTTTCAGTCAACTCAATTTGCTGTAATTAAAGAATATGTTTTAAAATATTGCGAAAAGGTTTTTGGAAATTTAGAAATCATTTCGTTTTGGTCGATCAAAATCTCCCTAGATGACCTTGATAAATTACGTAAAAAGCATTTGCATGTCTCTACTCTCAGCATCTACTCAATGCAAGTTTTATTTCTGTAGACTACAAAGGATTTTGCAAATAATAAGCAGAATATTCTTTATACTATGTACACGTACTTCATTCAAAGACTTGTAGCGTCTCCGTTGACGACTGGTTAACGACGTTGCTTTGTAAACCTTCGCCTCTTACCGCTTCGGGTTCGAACCCCATTGGGAGGTCGACTTGTAATTGAAAAATTGTCGGTTCTTACGGATGGCGGGACGTGTACAGTCTGGTTCTACCTAGAAAATGTTGGCCTCCAACACAAGAAATCAACCGTCATATATAACCTTAAATGTGTTGAACATGACGTAAAACACCATACAAACAAACAAACAAATCAAACAAGTATAATTAATACTATTACTATTAATATATTATTATTACTGAATTCTGTCTCTCCGCAATTAAAGACTATGTCATAAACTATCGCGAATTATTTCAGAAAATTGAAGAATCAGTCCGTTGTGTTCAATCAAAACCTCCGGAAACTATCTTGATAAATTATGGTGTTTGTATTTCCACGTCTCCACTCTAATCATATATGACTTTTTAGCAATTTGACCACTCTTACTTATAATAATGTCAGCAATTTCTTTTCAAACGCCCATCATGATACTTATAACATATTGACTTATGCTAGATAACACATGTATTAGATAGGTAAAACCGAAAATCGCGAGATGTTGTGAGAGGTTATTGGTATTCCTGGTGTTCTTTGGATTTTATGTAGCCATGATGATATTATCGATTCGTGATTTGTATAATATTACATCTCGATATCTATATGAAATGCTCAGTAGTGATGATCCGTGTTTTGCTCATATGGTTACTAACAGTGATACTCCCGAGCTCAGTTTGATTGAGAACAACAGTTCATATACAATGGCAGCAATCCGCGATCTTCATTCCTCGAATTATTACATACACAACGTATATGATAGTAGAGATGACTTTAACTTTGACATCGTTATATATCCATATTTAATTTGTGATTAGACTGTACATCAAAAAGCAGTGACTGAACAGTTCATGTTTTAAATTGTGTATTGTACTGAAACGCCTAATGGATCATTCGTGGAAGCTATTTTTAGTCATGTGTAGACAAGTTCTAGATACATGGATTTGACTATCGGAAAGAGCAGGTTCGAAGAAACTTGCATTTTCCTGACAGAACAAAACTTGCAAAATGTCCTCGACTCAGTTTGAAAGTCACTCGAACATGACACTGTTGTATCACATTTCATTCTTCAAATCGCAAGACGGCACGTAGATATTTATCGCCGCATACATAGTAGAGTCTTACTCAGTGTTTGGCTGCTGAGGATAGGAAAATATGCATTCATTAAAAATGCAATACAGGATGAAGTTGAGCACCAATCTCGGGGAAACGTGAAAGTCCGCCATCTTGGATTTGATTATACATTTCCTTCCGTACAACTTACAACTTACATCACAGTGTATATTAAACATATGAACATTGGTATAATTGTTAAAGGCTTTTAGCAATGATAGGTAGCGATGTGATTTTAAAACAATGTGTTTTGTTTTGTTTCTTAGCGAAGCATCATCATTACCTTCAAACAATAAAAGCAACTTGTTTCGCTATAAAAACGTGTTGCTTTGTCAAAATTAAATGTTCGGTATTGACAAAAATTGCCAATTCTGTAGTTATTTAAAATCCGCTAACATGTTTTTTGTGATAAATCAGTTAGTTATGTTAAAATTATCTCCCTTTTCATTGAAAGGAGAACACTTTTTGATAGCCAGTGAGAATATCTTCCAAACATGTTTGCTTTATTTTGATCACAGAATTTGTTTTTGTTTTTGTGCATTTTTTATGGTCATATCTCTGTCACGTTATCATTGACCCCGAACATTTCTGGCTTTGAATTTTTTTCAATGGAATTGATTCGCATTGTATGTGTTAAATTTACTGTGTTCAGTATGTATACTACTTGTTTATAACTTCAATGTCATCTGTGACGGTAACGTTACTGCGTTTTAAATGAAAATACAGCAGCGGCGAACAATATGATGCCATGTTAATGCTGACGGCCTGTATCTACTGGTAAAACGTGTTCAATTATTTCATATTTCTAGTATGGCAATCATTAGCTTTCGTTCTGTTCAAATTCTATTTCTTAATTTTTTTTCCCAATTTGGTCAATTAAATCATGTTTCATGAATGAGTTAAGCTTGTGAACTAAACACATTGTCAAAATGATATTTGTTTAAAAATAGTTTGTTATTTCTCCAATTTTCCATTGACCAAAAGAAAATAACAGAGCAGTTGTCGAAGCGGTAACCACGTATAGTAAGGGAATGCAAAGGGAACGGGATCAGCAGCCGTTTGATGATGTTCAGGCCTTGGTTATAGCTCATGTGATATACTTTGGGAAAGCAAATAAAGTGTTCAAGGATATTGCGGTACATGACACCTACGACTCTTTCTGGATAATGTTCAAGGTATATACATGTACACCATACTTGTAGTGTACTCATTTAATTGTTCTGCAAGCTAATACTTAAGGTATAATAATACTTTCCTTTTTTCATTTAACAATATTTAACATTTCGGAAACATCTTGTATCGTTGTTAAAATGTGCTCTGCACATTCTGCAAGTCGATACTCTTCGTTCAATGTTCTTATGAAAATTAATTAACAAACTGTCAGTATGTGCTGTAGGTTGAACATATCAGTGTTTTAATAATATTGCTTTGTTTGTTGATGTGTCTGATAAAAGTATCACAGTAGCACGGGACACAACAAGTTATAAAGGTATATTGTCTTGTATCACACAGGTTCAAATTAAGTGTTGATATAAAAATGCAAACATATTATTCTTAAATGCTGAATATCTCAGCCTAACACTTTTAAATAACAATGGAAATATCACCATTAGCTTCGAAATTCTGGATACGTTTTAGAATCAAGTGGAGAGAGAATATGAACGCATTAAAAAAGCCGACATGCAAGCATCGCTAGACAGATCTAATCATACACTTAACGAATTGTACCAAGATGTCAACCGAAAGATAACAGAAGGACGCTATTTAAGACCCGGTGGATATCAAGAATACGACACGGACGTTAAACAACTACAACTACAGTACAATGACACTCAAGGTCTAGGACGACAGGTTTGTTGACACAAATCCTTATTTATAATGCTACATATTAAGAAATATTTACATCTGGACCACTTGAAATAATGGGTCGACAAACATGTCTTCAATGCACATCGGGTGTAATTACATACTGAACATTGGGGTTCAAATGGAATTTTGGTAACAACAATCAACATGATTAATTAGAACGTAATTATTACAAAACATAATTATTAATACGATATGGACGCTTTGTAACTTCATCCTCATTGTACACCATACCTTAATGCCACACTATCATGAATATTTACCGATAACATATTATGAAGTTATATGCTGTGTACATCTAATTGTGATTAGAAACTTCGAGCGTACCAGTCATATGTCAATGCACTCCGCATGCAGGCGGCAATGATTCGTGATGCAGAAGACACACTAACCAGACTAGAAGCAGAAAGGAGGGGTGAGTATAAAAGAACAAATACATGTTTGATTGCATGACATTGATACAAAGTATTTAAAAAAAACACGTCAGGCCACTTCTTTATAAATGAACCCAATTACCATTTTATTTTATTGAGAAGATTACACAACGATCTTGAATCATTTCACTATGGTAAATAATGAACACTAAAGAAAAATATATATTAACCCTCTCTTCTCTCTATCTGCATGACCTTTGTTTGAACATGGAGATATGTTTATATACAACTGTATATTCTACACATAAATGAAAGTGTGTTTCAGTCAACTCTGTTTGCTGTAATTAAAGAATATGTTTTAAAATATTGCGAAAAGGTTTTCGGAAATTTAGAAACCATTTCCTTTTGATCGATCAAAAACTCCCAAGATGTCCTTGATAAATTACGTAATAAGCATTTACATGTCTCTACTCTAAGCATCCACTCAATGCAAGTTTTATTTCTGTAGACTACAAAGGTTTTTGTATATAATAAGCATAATATTCTCTATACTATGTACACGTACTTCATTCCAAGACTTGTAGCGTCTCCGTTGACGACTGGTTAACGACGTTGCGTTGTAAACCTTCGCCTCTTACCGCTGCGGGTTCGAACCCCACTGGGAGGTCGACTTGTAATTGGGAAAATGTCGATTCTTACGGATGGACGTGTACAGTTCTGGTTCTACCTAGGAAAGGTGGGCCTCCGCCACAAAAAATCGACCGTCATATATAACCTTAAATGTGTTGAACATGACGTAAAACACCATACAAACAAACAAACAAATCAAAGAAGTAGAATTATTACTATTACTGTTAATATATCAAAATTGTTGACCTCTGCCTTTTCGCAATTAAAGACTATGTTATAAACTATCGCGAAAAGATTTTAGAAAATTGAAGAATCAGTCCGATGTGTTCAATCAAAACCTCCGGAAACTATCTTGATACATTATAGTGTATTCACTTCCACGTCTCCACTCGAATCATATATGAATTTTCAGCACTTTACACCACTCTTACTTATAATAATGTCAGCAGTTTCTTTTCAGACGCCAATCATGATACTTATACCATATTGACTTATGCTAGATAACACATTTATTAGATAGGTATAACCGAAAACCGCGAGATGTTGTTAGAGGTTGTTGGTATTTGCCACAGGATGACCCTAGTGGTTGGGGCTAACTTAGGAAAACATCAATGACGGCGAATGCATTTACATAAGTTTAATGCAACTTTTAAAATATGTTTAATATATATACAATTATCTAAAAAAACAAGCGAATACACAGATTAACTATGAAAAGAATGTTCTCATAAACGTTTAAGACGTTCTTAGTATTGTTATAAATACTGAATGTATAAGACACTAAAGTGTTGTTAAAGTTATAACAATGTTGATCTATGATCTAGCGCGATAACTGTGATGCGCGAGAGCTCTTGAAGATGATGATGCGCGAATTCAATGGATGATTGTCATCAAATGCCTTCTGTAAGGGTTGATGACGCGATGTAATGATGGTTAACCTCCACTGAGATTGTGGGTGATGTTCCTCTTGTGAGGACTGATAACGGGCCCACCTTGTGTCCCGGGGGTTGTCGCTAATAAAACCTGGTCTTGCTGCGCAGGTACGGGGACCGTCTCCACCGCTTGTTACGTTATCTGTGGACGCTTAGCTCCATTCCGAAATATCCCAACCTGGATGGCTTAGGCTGTAATTATACATACGTTTTAGATGTCGGTTGACAAACATAACAATCTTGCATAATTATCATTACCCAAACAAATCATTATTCAATACATGTATGTAAGCTGTACTAATGATGAGTAGCAATGTATACATGTTCTACAACGCCATGTACACGCCATATACGTCGCTGTTAATCAATGCCCCTAATACATGTACTATAAACATTATCAAATCACTCGTATATTACACTCACTGAGTTATGCATGCATGCATGCATGTCAAGTAATGACCACATTATACAACGCTATGCATACGCGTCGAACATTTATCCTAGTCACTCATCTCATTGTTATTACAATCATTTAATTATACGCCACCGTTAACTAATGCACCTATTATCCACTGTTATCAAATTAATATTGTTTTACAATTAATGATCAATTACAATAATTACATCTAATAAAGTAACTTAAAAATCATATGCTAGTCTAAAGTTAATGTTTGAGAAACATCAAAGCTAACCGGATGTCGTAGCCTCCAAACATGAGGGCGCCGCCAACTGAATACAAATGTACGATGAAAGTTTAATAAAATAACTACTGACCACATGTTGCCTGTGAATTTTGCCGTCCAACCTCTGCTACAAACAAAGCAACTATCGATCAATCCCGGCAAGAACTAGAAGACAATGGGTTTGATAGCTGACATTACGCCCAAACCATTATTTCCCCCGTTCAGTCCGTGACAAACGTGGCTAAATCTGCAGTATTGAATCTACACGAGAGGGCCTTTATAGAATTTTGCCGTTTAAGGAAGATAGACCTATACGTTTACATGCATTAGCACAAAACTAAACTTATGACACGGCCTCTCTGGTGGCCACTTAGAATGTGCACGCTTTTACGTGTTACATGAATAGATCATGGATATTGTGAATTTGTTTCAACTCGAACAATATATTAGGATGTAACGGACAACTTACAAGAGCTATGTACGACCAATACGCTCTACCAGTGACATTTTGTGACAACATCTCCCCAATTAAAGAAAGTGCTACAATTTTTTTAAAATTCAACAAAATGATTACTTAAACTTTTAAATAGTCCTAGCAAAAGACATGGTTGCATACATAATAAGCAACATTAAAATTTCAACAATATTCTACAATTTTACACTACACTGTCGTAATATACACTGCTATTGTACAATACACTGCAATAACCTATTATACTATTGTATTAAACCCGTCATTATGTGCGGCGACTTAAATAGTCTGCCCCAATATTGTCCTTTCCTCGGATAGCTTTAATTTTCATCCGGTAAGGCTGCAGAGTCAGTGCCCACCTCATTAACCTACTGTTAGCTACCTTTGCTTTATTCATATAAGCTAACGGTTGGTAGTCAGTCTCCAAGACAAATTCCTTACCAAAAACATATCGGCGGAATTTACTGACACCCTACACTACTGCAAGACACTCCCTTTGGATAACAGAGTAGTTACATTCCCGGGGTAGTAGTTTCCGACTTGCGTAAGCCACGGGGAGACTACACCCATCTTGCTCTTGCAGTAGGACTGCACCCACCCCGATATCGGAGGCATCCGTTCTGAGGATAAACTCCTGGTCAAGTTCAGGTAATTTTAGTATTGGGGTTTTGATCAGACTCCCCTTTAAAGAGACAAAAGCTCGCTCCTAGCTTTCCCCCCAAGTTATACTACATGTTGACCTTTCTTTGTCAAGCTTGACAAAGGTGCAGCTATAGCCGAAAAGTTTGGGATACACTTCCTGTAAAAACCCGCGAACCCTAAATATGACCTAACTTGTTTCTTTGTCTCGGGTCTTGGTGCTTCCTGAATTGCCTTAACCTTACCGGGGTAGGGTTTCAATTTCTGGTCCCTCTCGACAACATGACCCAGACACTCTATATCTGATAAACCTATGTGACACTTGCTAGGTTTTGCAGTCAGTTGAAACCGGCGTAGCCGTTCCAACAGATTACGTAGAGCCTTAATATGGTCTTCAAATGTTGTTGTATACACCAGGATGTCATCTACAAAACTGTCTGTGTTCGACAAATCCTTCAGGACTTTCCTCATCAACCTACAAAATGTTGCTTGGGTGTTTACGAGACCGAAGCGCATGACCTTGAACTTAAAAAGTCCTTGCGAAGTTTCAAAAGAGGTCATCTCTTTAGCTTCGTCTGAAAGTGGGACTTGCCAATAACCTTTACTGAGGTCTAACTTGGAGAAATACGAATATCCCGCAAGTTTAGAGAATACCTCCTCAATATTAGGCATTGGCTCTGCTACAAAGATGGTACGTTTATTTAGCTGTCTAAATTCGATTCAGAATCGAATTGACCCATCCTTCTTCTTAATAAGTACGACTGGGGATGAAAATGGGGCGTTTGAAGGTTCGATGACACCCAATTTCAACATGTCTTTCAACCTCCTCATCAACAATTGATCGGGAGTGAAATTCTAATTGGTTTCCCTGATGTGAGTACAATATCATGTTGCACTCCATCTATCTGCCCCGGGTTTTCGGACAAGACATCACTGAACTCCGAGAGTAAACTACCCATCTCTCGTTGCTGCTCTACGCTAAGCATGCCCGATATGTCTACATCGGCTGCTGTCTCCTTACCTACACTAATGGGAAAATACATGGGACTAGCGTCCTCACTACTGTCTTCCTCAATATCCTCAATAACTGCAACATTAACTACGGTTAACACCTCTTGTTGCACATTATCGGTTCTACTGATATACTCTTTCAGCATATTCGCATGAAAAGTCTTTAACTTTCCGTTTATCTCGATACGGTAATCCATAATGTTCACTACCCCTCTAACGTAAAACGGACCTTTCCATTGTAATAACAACTTGTTATTGTCGGTCGGGAGTAACAGTAACACCTGGTCATCTATCTTAAACTTCCTAGCTCTAGCTTTCTGATCATAGTACCGTTTATACTTGGTACTTGCCTTAACTAACTGACTTTGAGCTATCTTACAAGTCTCCTCTAGTTTCTCCTTCAGATCTAAAACATACTGATATGTAGTCTTAACCTCATCACTATCTACTTCACCTGCCCACATCTCTCTAAGAATCCTCTTGGGACCTCTAACTGATCTACCGTACAATAACTCAAACGGAGAAAATCCTAAACTCTCTTGTGGAACCTCTCTCAATGCAAACAGCAAAGCATCGAGATACTTGTCTCAATCTTTGGGTCTCTATGTACACATACGCCGTAACAATTGCTTTAACGTCCCGTTAAATCGTTCGACTAACCCGTTACACATAGGGTGATATAGTGTTGTCATGATTTAACGCAAAGACAATAACCTGCTTACTTCAGCCATAAGTTATGACGGAAACTGTGACCCACAATCAGTCAGCATTTCCTATGGTACACCTAGCCTACCGAACATATCAACTAATGTCTCAGCTACTCTCTCAGTTTCAATTAAGGGCAATGCTACTGCCTCCGGATACCTAGTTGCATAGTCTACCATGGTTACAATGTACCTATTTTTCCTATCCGACACTGGAAAAATTGGTCCAACTATGTCTACAGCTACCCACTTAAATGGTGTATCTATCAGTGGCATCAGACCTAAATGTACTTTGGTCACTCGACCTTTTGGTACTGTCCTTTGGCATACATCGCAGGACCTACAATACCTAGTTACATCTCCACTAACGCCTGGCCAATAAAATTCTGCCAATACTCTATCTGACGTTTGAATGACCTCCCATAATCGACTCATGAGCTACCTTAAGCACTGTCGTTCTATACTGGGTAGGTACCACTAATTGGTGAAACTGTCTACTACCACTATCTTCAAATTCTCTGTACAATAACCTATTCTTATGTACAAACTTACAACTACCGGACCCTTTACATTTCTTCACTACACCATCCTTGGCCTTCACTTTACCAGGACCTAATGACTCGTCTTGAGTTTGTGCTTCTATAAACTCCGCTTTGGATATGTCACCTACGGCTGCAGGAACCTTTAATTTTCTATAAGTCTGAGCTTGCTTCTGAACCTGCGCTCTAGTCTCTACTGCATTACTTATGCTACTCCTAAAATCGGACATTACCGGAAGTGCTGAACCTTCTATGTTTCCTATCGTTAAATCATACATCGGGTCGTCCATACATAATGCCTCTGTAGTCCATTTAAGGAAAGGTGTATCTACATCTATTCTCGCTATTGGCACGTGCTCTACCGACTTATTTAACAACATACACGGTGACTGTTTACCTACCAACTGATCATCCGTAACTAAACTACGCCTAACTACCACACCTGTACAACCTGTATCCCTCATTACAATTACGTCCGTGCCATTCACTCTACTATCTGCCGTTGGAAGGTTTGCATACGGAAAGAGACATGTTCCGATCTTCGCCATTACACCATCCGAGCTAACACAACAGCTACTACTCTCTGTTTTAAAAACCGGACTATTACTACCTCTGCCTCTACCTCTACCTCGGTTTTAACCACCTCTACCTCTACCGAAATTACATGGGTTGTTAAAACCTTGGTTCTGATTTCCTACATTGTTATCCACTCTACTATTGTCACTAAAATTGTCTACGACAGCGGACACATTCACCGCTTTCCTACACTCATGTGAAGCATGATTCCCATTACAGTGACTACCACTATTGCTACCTCCTCTAGCACCCATCGAACTACCTCCACCTCTATAGTTTCCACTCTGGCCTTTTTGTTTATTACTATGATCGTCCCCTTGCCTATCTCTAAAAGTTCTGTCTTTCGACACTACATTATGAGCTCCACCTCTAGCCTCAGCAAACTGATCTGCTTGTGTTGCCATTTCTTCTACACTAGCTAATTTTCTTTCTTTCAGAAATAAGAACAGATCTCTCCTACAAACATTGAATAGCTGGTCCCGCAACAAGAAATCTATGAGGCCCTGATAAGTCTGCGCTACCTTCCCTAACTCTAACCACCTATCTAAGTAATTTCTAGACTTACTTATAAACTGAATAAATTACTCGCCTTTCTCGGGCAAACAAGCTCTAAACTGCTTTCTAAAACCTTCTTCCGTTAACTCAAATCTCTTTAGCAGAGCATCCTTTAACTTGTCATAGTCAAGAGAATCTACACTAGGTAATCTAGAAAATACATCTAAGGCCTTGCCTCTCAATAACGCACTTAAATGAACTGCCCACTTATCTTTGGTCCATTCATGTAACTCAGCATTACGTTCAAAGCGTAACAAGTAACTGTCCATGTTATCTTTGACAGCATCAAAGTATGGTAACTTCGGACCTTTTAACTTCCCAGAATAACTATCTTTCCCTTCAGTTTTACTGTCCTTACTATGTGCCATAGCTGATTCCAACTCTAAAGCTAACTTATGATCAAACTCTGATTTCTCCCTCTCCATCATTATCTTAGCCTTCGTTAGTCTACCATCTGTTTCGACCCTCTCATGTTCTAACTGCCGTGCTAATTCTATCTGCTCTTTATCCGTCTCTTTCTTCTCCCTTACTAATCTACTTTCATCGTCTCGCTTCTCTTTAGCTAACCTACCTTCTAATTCTAGCTTCTCTTTATCAGCATCTAGCTTCTCTTTAGCTAATCTACTTTCTAATTCTATCTTCTCTATAGCTAATCTACTTTCGAATTCTAACCTATCTTTCTCAGCATCTAGCTTCTCTTTAGCTAATCTACCTTCTAATTCTAACTTATCTTTAACTAATCTACTTTCTACTTCTAACCTATATTTTTCTTCATCTCTTTCCTGCTTTGCTAATTCTCTTTACTTAAGTCTAAATTCCCTTTCCCTAGCCTGTTCGTCTTTAACAAAGGCTCTAAGCTCCTCTCCAGCATACCCTTAGTCCTTACCCATCTCCGTAAGTTCCTTTATGGACGTCATGGTTATAGACATTGTGAACTACTCACTACAATAATTACAATACACGATGATTCTACTCTACCAACTACTAATGGTAAGTCACTGTGTCCTCAGTAAATACCTGGGCATCATCATAAAACAAGTTACATACACATTTGTACTAGCGCTAACTACTAACGGTTATGCATATATAGTATCTAGCTGCCACAAAGCATATGCACTACATAAAATATCTATATTTGATATTGGATATAAACCTTAAACAATCATAGAAATGTGTATAACATGTACATGTATATTTACTTTTCCCATCAGTATAAGTATACTCGAGTGTAACAGCATGAGTAGGACGTTTTTTTCGCCAACCTATTTGGATACTATTGGTATTTCAAGGGAGGTAAAAACAAACACTCAAATTATTGAGCAAAATTGTGCCTCAAACCCAATCGTGTAGACCACTGCGACCTCGCGCCAAGGAAAGAACGTACAAAACAACAGTTTGGACTCACCCTACCCTTGTCGTGTCTTGACTTGTCTTCCAATCTGTGGCCGTGATCGTCGACAGCCGCCTTGATGGATCAGAGGGTGGTACACAATTCTAAAATAATAAGTACGGATTTAGTATATCATAATATAGATCACTTATTGATTATTTCCATCCGTAGTCGCCCAAAATCCCACTACTCTGAAAACCAGTTGTCACAGGATGACCCTAGTGGTTGGGGCTTACTCAGGAAAGAATCAATGACGGTGAATGCATTTACAGAAGTTTAATGCAACTGTTAAAATATGTTTAATATTTATACAATTATCTAAAAAAAAAAGGGAATAAACAGATTAACTATGAAAAGAATGTTCTCATAAACGTTTAAGACGTTCTTAGTATTGTTATAAATACTGAATGTATAAGACACTAAAGTGTTGTTAAAGTTATAACAATGTTGATCTATGATATAGCGTGATAACTGTGATGCGCGAGAGCTCTTGAAGATTATGATGCGCGAATTCAATGGATGATTGTCAGCAAATGCCTTCTGTAAGGATTGATGACGCGATGTAATGATGGTTAACCTCCAATGAGATTGTGGGTGATGTTCCTCCAGTGAAGACTGATAACGGGCCCACCTTGTGTCCCGGGGGTTGTCGCTAATAAAACCTGGCCATGCTGCGCAGGTACGGGGACCGTCTCCACCGCTCGTTACGTTATCCGTCGACGCTTAGCTCCACTCCAAAATATCCTAACCTGGATGGCTTAGGCTGTAATTATACATACGTTTTAGATGTCGGTTGACAAACATAACAATCTTGCATAATTATCATTACCCAAACAAATCATTATTCAATAAATATATGTAAAGCTGTACTAATGATGAGTAGAAATGTATACAAATTCTACAACGCAATGTATACGCCATGTACGTCGCGGTTAATCAATGCCCCTAATACATGTACTATAAACATTATCAAATCACTCGTATATTACACTCACTGAGTTATGCATGCACGCATGTCAACTAATGACCACATTATACAACGCTATGCATACGCGTCGAACATTTATCCTAGTCACTCATCTCATTGTTATTACAATCACTTAGTTATACGCCACCGTTAACTAATGCACCTATTATCCACTGTTATCAAATTAATATTGTTTTACAATTAATGATCAATTACAATAATTACATCTAATAAAGTAACTTCAAAATCATATGCTAGTCTAAAGTTAATGTTTGAGAAACATCAAAGCTAACCGGATGTCGTAGCCGCCAAACAAGATGGCGTCGCCCACTGAGCACAAATGTACGATAAAAGTTTAATAAAATAACTACTGACCACATGTTGCCTGTGAATTTTGCCGTCCAACCTCTGCTACAAACAAAGTAACTATCGATCAATCCCGGCAAGAACTAGAAGACAATGGGTTTTATAGCTAACATTACGCCCAAACCATTATTTCACCCGTTCAGTCCGTGACAAACGTGGCTAAATCTGCAGTATCGAATCTACACGAGAGGCCCCTTATACAATTTTGCCGTTTAAGGAAGATAGACCTATACCTTTACATGAATTAGCACAAAACTAAACTTATGACACGGCCTCTCTGGCGGCCACTTAAAATGAGCACGCTTTTACGTGTTACATGAATAGATCATGGATATTGTGAATTTGTTTCAACTCGAACAATAGATTAGGGTGTAACGGACAACTTACAAGAGCTATGTACGACCAATACGCTCTACCCGTGACATTTTGTGACAGTATTCCTGGTGTTCCTTAGATTTGATGTAGCCATGATGATATTATCGACTCGTGATATGTATAATATTACTTCGCGATATCTATATGACATGCTCACTAGTCATGATCCGTGTTTTGCTCATATGGTTACTAACTGTGATCCTCTAGAGCTCAGTTTAAATGAGAACAAAAGTTCATATAACATAGCAGAACTGTGTGATCTTCATTTCTCGAATTAGTACACACGTAACACATGATAGGAGAGTTGACTAACTTTGACATCGTTATCTATCCACATTTAATTTTTGTCTAGACCGTACATAAAAAGCAGTGACTGAACCGTTCATGTTTCGAATCGTGTATTGTACTAAACCGCCTAATTTATCATTCGTGGAATTTATTTTGAGATAGTTGTAGACATGTTCTAGAGAAATTGATTTTGCTATCAGAAAGAGCAGGTTCGACTAAACTTGCATTTTTTCTGACAGAAAGTAACTTGCAAAATGTCCGCGACTCAGTTTGAAAGTCACTCCAACGTGACATTTTTGAATCACATTTCATTCTTCAAACCGCAAGATGGAACGTAGATATTAATCGCCGCGTATACACTAGATTCTTAATCAGTGTTTGGCTGATGAGGATAGGAAAATACTCATTCAATAAACATACAATGCATGATGAAGTTGAGCACCTACCTCGGGGAAACCTGAACATCCGCCATCTTGGAAGTGACTATACATTTCTTTCCGTACAACTTACATCACAGTTCAGATTAAACATATGAACATTGATATTAATGTTGAACGTTTTTAGAAATGATAGGTAGGGATGTGATTTTAAAAACAATGTGTTTTGTTTTTTTCTTAGCGAAGAATCGGAATTCCCTGAATACAATACAAGCACTTCTTTTTTAGCTATACAAACGTGTTGCTTTGTCAAAATTAAACGTTCGGTATTGACTAAAATTGCCAATTCTGCCGTTATTTAAACAGCGCTAAAATGCTTTTTGTGTTAAATCATTTCGTAATGTTGAAATTATCTCTCTTTTCATTGAAAGGAGAACAATTTTTGATATCCAATGAGAATATCTTCCAAACATGTTTGATTTATTTTGATCACCGATTTTTGTTTGTCTGTGCATTCGTTATGGTCATATCTCTGTCACGTTAACATTGACACCGAACATTTGAGGCTTTGAATTTCGTCAATGGAAATGATTCGCATTTTATGTGTTAAATTTACTGTGTTCAGTATGTATTCTACTTGTTTATCACTTCAATGTCATGTGTGACGGTAACGTTACTGCGTTTTAAATAAAAATACAGCAGCGGCGAACAATATGATGCCATGTTAATGCTGACGGCCTGTATTTACTGGTAAAACGTGTTCAATTATTTCATATTTCTAGAATGTCAATCATTAGCTTCCGTTCTGTTCACATTTTATTTCTTGATTTTTTTCCCCAATTTGGTCAATTAAATCATGTTTCATGAAAGAGTTAAGCTTGTGAAGTAAACACATTGTCAAAATGACAGTTGTTTAAAAATAGTTTGTTATTTCTCTAATTTTCCATTGACCAAAAGAAAATAACAGAGCAGTGGCCGTAGCGGTTACCACGTATAGTAAGGGAATGCAAAGGGAACAGGATCAGCAGCCGTTTGATGATGTTGAGGCCTTGGTTATAGCTCATGTGATATACTTTGGGAAAGCAAATAAAGTGTTCAAGGATATTGCGGTACATGGCACCTACGACTCTTTCTGGATAATGTTCAAGGTATATACATGTACACTATACTTGTATTATACTCATTTACTTTTTCTACAAGCTAATACTTAAGGTATAATAATACTCTCTTGTTTTCATTTAACAACATTTAACATTTCGGAAACAGCTTTTATCGTTTTTAAAATGTACTGTGCACATTCTGCAAGACGATACTTTTCGTTCAATGTTCTTATGAAAATTAATTAACAAACTGTCAGTATGTACTGTAGGTTGAACATATCAGTGTTTTAAAAAAAATATTTCTCTGTTTTTTGAATTGTCTGATAAAGGTATCACAGTAGCACGGGACATAACAAGTTATAAAGGTATATTGTCTTGTATCACACAGGTTCAAATTAAGTGTTGATATACAAATGCAAACATATTATTCTTAAATGCTGAATATCTCAGCCTAACACTTTTAAATAACAATGGAAATATCACCATTAGCTTCAAGATTCTGGATACGTTTTAGAATCAAGTGGAGAGAGAATATGAACGCATTAAAAAAGCCGACATGCAAGAATCGCTGGACAGATCTAAGCATACACTTAACGAATTGTACCAAGAAGTCAACCGAAAGATAACAGAAGGACGCTATTTAAAATCCGGTGGATATCAAGAATACGACACGGACGTTAAACAACTACAACTACAGTACAATGACACTCAAGCTCTAGGACGACAGGTTTGTTGACACAAATCCTTATTTATAATGCTACATATTAAGAAATATTTATATCTTGACCACTTGAAATAATGGGTCGACAAACATGTCTTCAATGCACATCGGGTGTAATTACATACTGAACATTGGGGTTCAATGGAATTTTGGTAACAACACTCAACATGATTAATTAGAACGTAAATATTACAAAACATAATTATTAATACGATATGGACGCTTTGTAACTTCATCCTCATTGTACACCATACCTTAATGCCACACTATCATGAATATTTACCGATAACATATTATGAAGTTATATGCTGTGTACATCTAATTGTGATTAGAAACTTCGAGCGTACCAGTCATATGTCAATGCACTCCGCATGCAGGCGGCAATGATTCGTGATGCAGAAGACATACTAACCAGACTAGAAGCAGAAAGGAGGGGTGAGTATAAAAGAACAAATACATGTTTGATTGCATGACATTGATACAAAGTATTTAAAAAAAAAACGTCAGGCCACTTCTTTATAAATGAACCCAATTACCATTTTATTTTATTGAGAAGATTACACAACGATCTTGAATCATTTTACTATGGTAAATAATGAACACTAAAGAAAAATATATATTAACCCTCTCTTCTCTCTATCTGCATGACCTTTGTTTGATCATGGAGATATGTTTATATAAAACTGTATATTCTACACATAAATGAAAGTGTGTTTCAGTCAACTCTGTTTGATGTAATTAAAGAATATGTTTTAAAATATTGCGAAAAGGTTTTTGAAAATTTAGAAACCATTCCCTTTTGGTCGATCAAAAACTCCCAAGATGTCCTTGATAAATTACGTAATAAGCATTTACATGTCTCTACTCTAAGCATCCACTCAATGCAAGTTTTATTTCTGTAGACTACAAAGGTTTTTGTATATAATAAGCAGCATATTCTCTATACTATGTACATGTACTTCATTATAAGACTTATAGCGTCTCCGTGGACGAATGGTTAACGACGTTGCGTTGTAAACCTTCGTCTCTTACCGCTGCGGGTTCGAACCCCACTGGGAGGTCGACTTGTAATTGGGAAAATGTCGATTCTTACGGATGGACGTGTACAGTTCGGGTTCTACCAAGGACAGGTGGGCCTCCGCCACAAAAAATCGACCGTCATGTGTTGAACATGACGTAAAATACCATACAAACAAACAAACAAACAAATCAAACAAGTAGAATTATTACTATTACTGTTAATATATCAAAATTGTTGACCTCTGCCTTTCCGCAATTAAAGACTATGTTATAAACTATCGCGAAAAGATTTTAGAAAATTGAAGAATCAGTCCAATGTGTTCAATCAAAACCTCCGGAAACTATCTTGATACATTATAGTGTATTCACTTCCACGTCTCCACTCGAATCATAAATGAATTTTCAGCACTTTACACCACTCTTACTTATAATAATGTCAGCAGTTTCTTTTCAAACGCCAATCATGATACTTATAACATATTGACTTAAGCTAGATAACACATTTATTAGATAGGTATAACCGAAAACCGCGAGATGTTGTTAGAGGTTGAGGGTATTTGTCACAGGATGACCCTAGTGGTTGGGGCTAACTCAGGAAAAAATCAATGACGGCGAATGCATTTACATAAGTTTAATGCAACTTTTAAAATATGTTATATATATACAATTATCTAAAAGAAACAAGCGAATACACAGAATAACTATGAAAAGAATGTTCTCATAAACGTTTAAGACGTTCTTAGTATTGTTATAAATACTGTATGTATAAGACACTACAGTGTTGTTAAAGTTATAACAATGTTGATCTATGATCTAGCGCGATAACTGTGATGCGCGAGAGCTCTTGAAGATGATGATGCGCGAATTCAATGGATGATTGTCATCAAATGCCTTCTGTAAGGGTTGATGACGCGATGTAATGACGGTTAACCTCCACTGAGATTGTGGGTGATGTTCCTCCAGTGAGGACTGATAACGGGCCCACTTTGTGTCCCGGGTTTGTCGCTAACAAATCCTGGCCATGCTGCGCAGGTACGGGGACCGTCTCCACCGCTCGTTACGTTATCTGTGGACGCTTAGCTCCATTCCGAAATATCCCAACCTGGATGGCTTAGGCTGTAATTATACATACGTTTTAGATGTCGGTTGACAAACATAACAATCTTGCATAATTATCATTACCCAAACAAATCATTATTCAATAAATGTATGTAAGCTATACTAATGATGAGTAGCAATGTATACATATTCTACAACGCCATGTACACGCCATATACGTCGCTGTTAATCAATGCCCCTAATACATGAACTATAAACATTATCAAATCACTCGTATATTACACTCACTGAGTTATGCATGCATGCATGTCAACTAATGACCACATTATACAACGCTATGCATACGCGTCGAACATTTATCCTAGTCACTCATCTCATTGTTATTACAATCATTTAATTATACGCCACCGTTAACTAATGCACCTATTATCCACTGTTATCAAATTAATATTGTTTTACAATTAATGATCAATTACAATAATTACATCTAATAAAGTAACTTAAAAATCATATGCTAGTCTAAAGTTAATGTTTGAGAAACATCAAAGCTAACCGGATGTCGTAGCCTCCAAACAAGATGGCGCCGCCAACTGAATACAAATGTACGATGAAAGTTTAATAAAATAACTACTGGCCACATGTTGCCTGTGAATTTTGCCGTCCAACCTCTGCTGCAAACAAAGCAACTATCGATCAATCCCGGCAAGAACTAGAAGACAATGGGTTTGATAGCTAACATTACGCCCAAACCATTATTTCCCCCGTTCAGTCCGTGACAAACGTGGCTAAATCTGCAGTATCGAATCTACACTAGAGGACCCTTATTCAATTTTGCCGTTTAAGGAAGATAGACCTATACGTTTACATGCATTTGCACAAAACTAAACTTATGACACGGCCTCTCTGGTGGCCACTTAGAATGTGCACGCTTTTACGTGTTACATGAATAGATCATGGATATTGTGAATTTGTTTCAACTCGAACAATATATTAGGATGTAACGGACAACTTACAAGAGCTATGTACGACCAATACGCTCTACCCGTGACATTTTATGACAACATCTCCCCAATTAAAGAAAGTGCTACACTTTTTAAAATTCAACAAAATGATTACTTAAACTTTTAAATAGTCCTAGCAAAAGACATGGTTACATAATAAGCAACATTAAAATTTCAACAATATTCTACAATTTTATACTACACTGTCGTAATATACACTGCTATTGTACAATACACTGCAATAACCTATTATACTATTGTATTAAACCCGTCATTATGTGCGGCGACTTAAATAGTCTGCCCCAATATTGTCCTTTCCTCGGATAGCTTTAATTTTCATTCGGTAAGGCTGCAGAGTCAGTGTCCACCTCATTAACCTACTGTTAGCTACCTTTGCTTTATTCATATAAGCTAACGGTTGATGGTCAGTCTCCAAGACAAATTCCTTACCAAAAACATATCGGCGGAATTTACTGATACCCTACACTACTGCAAGACACTCCCTTTCGATAACAGAGTAGTTACATTCCCGGGGTAGTAGTTTCCGACTTGCGTAAGCCACGGGGAGACTACACCCATCTTGCTCTTGCAGTAGGACTGCACCCACCCCGATATCGGAGGCATCCGTTCTGAGGATAAACTCCTGGTCAAGTTCAGGTAATTTTAGTATTGGGGTTTTGATCAGACTCCCCTTTAAAGAGACAAAAGCTCGCTCCTAGCTTTCCCCCCAAGTTATACTACATGTTGACCTTTCTTTGTCAAGTTTGACAAAGGTGCAGCTATAGCCGAAAAGTTTGGGATACACTTCCTGTAAAAACCCGCGAAACCTAAATATGACCTAACTTGTTTCTTTGTCTCGGGTCTTGGTGCTTCCTGAATTGCCTTAAACTTACCGGGGTAGGGTTTCAATTTCTGGTCCCTCTCGACAACATGACCCAGACACTCTATATCTGATTAACCTATGTGACACTTGCTAGGTTTTGCAGTCAGTTGAAACCGGCGTAGCCGTTCCAACAGATTACGTAGAGCCGTAATATGGTATTCAAATGTTGTTGTAAACACAAGGATGTCATCTACAAAACTGTCTGTGTTGGACAAATCCTTCAGGACTTTCCTCATCAACCTACAAAATGTTGCTGGGGCGTTTACGAGACCGAAGCGCATGACATTGAACTTAAAAAGTCCTTGCGAAGTTTCAAAAGAGGTCATCTCTTTAGCTTCGTCTGAAAGTGGGACTTGCCAATAACCTTTACTGAGGTCTAACTTGGAGAAATACGAATTTCCCGCAAGTTTAGAGAATACCTCCTCAATATTAGGCATTGGCTCTGCTACAAAGATGGTACGTTTATTTATCTGTCTAAATTCGATTCAGAATCGAATTGACCCATCCTTCTTCTTAATAAGTACGACTGAGGATGAAAATGGGGCGTTTGAAGGTTCGATGACACCCAATTTCAACATGTCTTTCAACCTCCTCATCAACAATTGATCGGGAGTGAAATTCTAATTGGTTCCCCTGATGTGAGTACAATATCATGTTTCACTCCATCTGTCTGCCCCGGGTTTTCGGACAAGACATCACTGAACTCCGAGAGTAAACTACCCATCTCTCGTTGCTGCTCTACGCTAAGCATGCCCGATATGTCTACATCGGCTGCTGTCTCCTTACCTACACTAGTGGGAAAATACATGGGACTAGTGTCCTCACTACTGTCTTCCTCACTATCCTCAATAACTGCAACATTAACTACGGTTAACACCCCTCGTTGCACATTATCGGTTCTACTGATATACCCTTTCAGCATATTCGCATGAAAGGTCTTTAACTTTCCGTTTATCTCGATACGGTAATCCATAATGTTCACTATCCCTCTAACGTAAAACGGACCTTTCCATTGTAATAACAACTTGTTATTGTCGGTCGGGAGTAACAGTAACACCTGGTCATCTATCTTAAACTTCCTAGCTCTAGCTTTCTGATCATAGTACCGTTTATACTTGGTACTTGCCTTAACTAACTGACTTTGAGCTATCTTACAAGTCTCCTCTAGTTTCTCCTTCAGATCTAAAACATACTGATATGTAGTCTTAACCTCTTCACTATCTACTTCACCTGCCCACATCTCTCTTAGAATCCTCTTGGGACCTCTAACTGATCTACCGTACAATAACTCAAACGGAGAAAATCCTAAACTCTCTTGTGGAACCTCTCTAAATGCAAACAGGAAAGCAGCGAGATACTTGTCTCAATCTTTGGGTCTCTCTGTACACATACGCCGTAACATTTGCTTTAACGTCCCGTTAAATCGTTTGACTAACCCGTTACACATAGGGTGATATAGTGTTGTCATGATTTAACGCAAAGACAATAACCTGCGAACTTCAGCCATAAGTTATGACGTAAACTGTGACCCACAATCAGTCAGCATTTCCTATGGTACACCTAGCCTACTGAACATATCAACCAATGTCTCAGCTACTCTCTCAGTTTCAATTAAGGGCAATGCTACTGCCTCCTGATACCTAGTTGCATAGTCTACCATGGTTACAATGTACCTATTTTTCCTATCCGACACTGGAAAAATTGGTCCAACTATGTCTACAGCTACCCACTTAAATGGTGTATCTATCAGTGGCATCAGACCTAAATGTACTTTGGTCACTCGACCTTTTGGTACTGTCCTTTGGCATACATCGCAGGACCTACAATACCTAGTTACATCTCCACTAACGCCTGGCCAATAAAATTCTGCCAATACTCTATCTGACGTTTGAATGACCTCCCATAATCGACTCATGAGCTACCTTAAGCACTGTCGTTCTATACTGGGTAGGTACCACTAATTGGTGAAACTGTCTACTACCACTATCTTCAAATTCTCAGTACAATAACCTATTCTTATGTACAAACTTACAACTACCGGACCCTTTACACTTCTTCACTACACCATCCTTGGCATTCACTTTACAAGGACCTAATGACTCGTCTTGAGTTTGTGCTTCTATAAACTCCGCTTTGGATATGTCACCTACGGCTGCAGGAACCTTTAATTTTCTATAAGTCTGAGCTTGCTTCTGAACCTGCGCTCTAGTCTCTACTGCATTACTTATGCTACTCCTAAAATCGGACATTACCGGAAATGATGAACCTTCTATGTTTCCTATCGTTAAATCATACATCGGGTCGTCCATACATAATGCCTCTGTAGTACCTTTAAAGAAAGGTGTATCTACATCTATTCTCGCTATTGGCACGTGCTCTACCGACTTAGTTAACAACATACACGGTGACTGTTTACCTACCAACTGGTCATCCGTAACTAAACTACGCCTAACTACCACACCTCTACAACCTGTATCCCTCATTACAATTACGTCCGTGCCATTCACTCTACCATCTGCCGTTGGAAGGTTTGCATACGGAAAGAGACATGTTCCGATCTTCGCCATTACACCATCCGAGCTAACACAACAGCTACTACTCTCGGTTTTAAAAACCGGACTATTACTACCTCTGCCTCTACCTCTACCTCGGTTTTAACCACCTCTACCTCTACCGAAATTCCATGGGTTGTTAAAACCTTGGTTCTGATTTCCTACATTGTTATCCACTCTATTATTGTCACTAAAATTGTCTACGACAGCGGACACATTCACCGCTTTCCTACACTCATGTGAAGCATGATTCCCATTACAGTGACTACCACTATTGCTACCTCCTCTAGCACCCATCGAACTACCTCCACCTCTATAGTTTCCACTCTGGCCTTTCTGTTTATTACTATGATCGTCCCCTTGCCTATCTCTAAAAGTTCTGTCTTTCGACACTACATTATGAGCTCCACCTCTAGCCTCAGCAAACTGATCTGATTGTGTTGCCATTTCTTCTACACTAGCTAATTTTCTTTCTTTCAGAAATAAGAACAGATCTCTACTACAAACATTGAATAGCTGGTCCCGCAACAAGAAATCTATGAGGCCCTGATAAGTCTGCGCTACCTTCCCTAACTCTAACCACCTATCTAAGTAATTTCTAGACTTACTAATAAACTGAATAAATTACTCGCCTTTCTCGGGCAAACAAGCTCTAAACTGCTTTCTAAAACCTTCTTCCGTTAACTCAAATCTCTTTAGCAGAGCATCCTTTAACTTGTCATTAGAATCTACACTAGGTAATCTAGAAAATACATCTAAGGCCTTGCCTCTCAATAACGCACTTAAATGAACTGCCCACTTATCTTTGGTCCATTCATGTAACTCAGCATTACGTTCAAACCGTAACAAGTAACAAGTAACTGTCCATGTTATCTTTGACAGCATCAAAGTATGGTAATTTCGGACCTTTTAACTTCCCAGAATAACTATATTTCCCTTCAGTTTTACTGTCCTTACTATGTGTCATAGCTGATTCCAACTCTTAAGCTAACTTATGATCAAACTCTGATTTCTCCCTCTCCATCATTATCTTAGCCTTCGTTAGTCTACCATCTGTTTCGACCCTCGCATGTTCTAACTGCCGTGCTAATTCTATCTGCTCTTTATCCGCCTCTTTCTTCTCCCTTACTAATCTACTTTCATCGTCTCGCTTCTCTTTAGCTAACCTACCTTCTAATTCTAGCTTCTCTTTATCAGCATCTAGCTTCTCTTTAGCTAATCTACTTTCTAATTATATCTTCTCTTTAGCTAATATACTTTCTAATTCTAACCTATCTTTCTCAGCATCTAGCTTCTCTTTAGCGAATCTACCTTATAATTCTAACTTATCTTCAACTAATCTACTTTCTACTTCTAACCTATATTTTTCTTCATCTCTTTCCTGCTTTGCTAATTCTCTTTACTTAAGTCTAAATTCCCTTTCCCTAGCCTGTTCGTCTTTAACAAAGGCTCTAAGCTCCTCTCCAGCATACCCTAAGTCCTTACCCATATCCGTAAGTTCCTTTATGGACGTCATGGTTATAGACATTGTGAACTACTCACTACAATAATTACAATACACGATGATTCTACTCTACCAACTACTAATGGTAAGTCACTGTGTCCTCAGTAAATACATGGGCATCATCATAGAACAAGTTACATACACATATGTACTAGCGATAACTACTAACGGTTATGCACAGATAGTATCTAGCTGCCACAAAACATATGCACTACATCAAATATCTATATTTGATATTGGACATAAACCTTAAACAATCATAGAAATGTGTATAACATGTACATGTATATTTACTTTTCCCATCAGTATAAGTATACTCGAGTGTAACAACATGAGTAGGACGTTTTGTTCCCCAACCTATTTGGATACTATTGGTATTTCAAGGGAGGTAAAAACAAACACTCAAATTATTGAGCAAAATTGTGCCTCAAACCCAATCGTGTAGACCACTGCGACCTCGCGCCAAGGAAAGAACGTACAAAACAACAGTTTGGACTCACCCTACCCTTGTCGTGTCTTGACTTGTCTTTCAAGCTGTGGCCGTGATCGTCGACAGCCGCATTGATGGATCAAAGGGTGGTACACAATTCTAAAATAATAAGTACGGATTTAGTATATCATAATATAGATCACTTATTGATTATTTCCATCCGTAGTCGCCCAAAATCCCACTACTCTGAAAACAAGTTGACACAGGATGACCCTAGTGGTTGGGGCTTACTCAGGAAAGAATCAATGACGGTGAATGCATTTACATAAGTTTAATGCAACTGTTAAAATATGTTTAATATATATACAATTATCTAAAAAAATAAGCGAATAAACAGATTAACTATGAAAAGAATGTTCTCATAAACGTTTAAGACATTCTTAGTATTGTTATAAATACTGAATGTATAAGACACTAAAGTGTTGTTAAAGTTATAACAATATTGATCTATGATATAGCGTGATAACTGTGATGCGCGAGAGCTCTTGAAGATTATGATGCGCGAATTCAATGGATGATTGTCAGCAAATGCCTTCTGTAAGGATTGATGACGCGATGTAATGATGGTTAACCACCACTGAGATTGTGGGTGATGTTACTCCAGTGAGGACTGATAACGGGCCCACCTTGTGTCACGGGGGTTGTCGCTAATAAAACCTGGCCATGATGCGCAGATACGGGGACCGTCTCCACCGCTCGTTACGTTTTCCGTCGATGCTTAGCTCCACTCCAAAATATCCCAACCTGGATGGCTTTTGCTGTAATTAAACATACGTTTTAGATGTCGGTTGACAAACATAACAATCTTGCATAATTATCATCACCCAATCAAATCATTATTCAATAAATATATGTAAAGCTGTACTAATGATGAGTAGCAATGTATACATATTCTACAACGCCATGTATACGCCATATACGTCGCGGTTAATCAATGCCCCTAATACATGTACTATAAACATTATCAAATGAGTTATGCATGCACGCATGTCAACTTATGACCACATTATACAACGCTATGCATACGCGTCGAACATTTATCCTAGTCACTCATCTCATTGTTATTACAATCACTTAGTTATACGCCACCGTTAACTAATGCACCTATTATCCACTGTTATCAAATTAATATTGTTTTACAATTAATGATCAATTACAATAATTACATCTAATAAAGTAACTTCAAAATCATATGCTAGTCTAAAGTTAATGTTTGAGAAACATCAAAGCTAACCGGATGCCGTAGCCGCCAAACAAGATGGCGCCGCCCACTGAGCACAAATGTACGATAAAAGTTTAATAAAATAACTACTGACCACATGTTGCCTGTGAATTTTGCCGTCCAACCTCTGCTACAAACAAAGTAACTATCGATCAATCTCTGCAAGAACTAGAAGACAATGGGTTTTATAGCTAACATTACGCCCAAACCATTATTTCCCCCGTTCAGTCCGTGACAAACGTGGCTAAATCTGCAGTATCGAATCTACACGAGAGGCCCCTTATACAATATTTCCGTTTAAGGAAGATAGACCTATACCTTTACATGAATTAGCACAAAACTAAACTTATGACACGGCCTCTCTGGCGGCCACTTAAAATGAGTACGCTTTTACGTGTTACATGAATAGATCATGGATATTGTGAATTTGTTTCAACTCGAACAATAGATTAGAGTGTAACGGACAACTTACAAGAGCTATGTACGACCAATACGCTCTACCCGGGACATTTTGTGACAGTATTCCTGGTGTTCCTTAGATTTGATGGAGCCATGATGATATTATCGACTCGTGATATGTATAATATTACTTCTCGATATCTATATGACATGCTCAGTAGTGATGATCCGTGTTTTGCTCATATGGTTACTAACTGTGATCCACTAGAGCTCAGTTTAAATGAGAACAACAGTTCATATACCATAGCAGCACTCTGTGATTTTCATTTCTCGAATTAGTACACCCGTAACACATGATAGGAGAGATGACTAACTTTGACATCGTTATCTATCCACATTTAATTTCTGTCTAGACCGTACATAAAAAGCAGTGACTGAACCGTTCATGTTTCGAATCGTGTATTGTACTAAACCGCCTAATTTATCATTCGTTAAATTTATTTTGAGATAGTTGTAGACATGTTCTAGAGAAATTGATTTTGCTATCGGAAAGAGCAGGTTCGACTTAACTTGCATTTTTTCTGACAGAAAGAACTTGCAAAATGTCCGCGACTCAGTTTGAAAGTCACTCCAACGAGACATTTTTGAATCACATTTCATTCTTCAAACCGCAAGATGGAACGTAGATATTAATCGCCGCGTATACACTAGATTCTTAATCAGTGTTTGGCTGATGAGGATAGGAAAATACTCATTCAATAAACATACAATGCATGATGAAGTTGAGCACCTACCTCCGGGAAACCTGAACATCCGAGATCTTGGAAGTGACTATACATTTCTTTCCGTACAACTTACATCACAGTTCAGATTAAACATATGAACATTGATATTAATGTTGAAAGTTTTTAGAAATGATAGGTATGGATGTGATTTTAAAAACAATGTGTTTTGTTTTTTTCTTAGCGAAGAATCGGAATTCCCTGAATACAATACAAGCTCTTCTTTTTTAGCTATACAAACGTGTTGCTTTGTCAAAATTAAACGTTCGGTATTGACAAAAATTGCCAATTCTGCCGTTATTTAAACAGCGCTAAAATGCTTTTTGTGTTAAATCATTTCGTAATGTTGAAATTATCTCTCTTTTCATTGAAAGGAGAACAATTTTTGATAACCAATGAGAATATCTTCCAAACATGTTTGCTTTATTTTGATCACCGATTTTTGTTTGTTTGTGCATTCGTTATGGTCATATCTCTGTCACGTTATCATTGACACCGAACATTTGAGGCTTTGAATTTCGTCAATGGAAATGATTCGCATTTTATGTGTTAAATTTACTGTGTTCAGTACGTATTCTACTTGTTTATCACTTCAATGTCATGTGTGACGGTAACGTTACTGCGTTTTAAATAAAAATACAGCAGCGGCGAACAATATGATGCCATGTTAATGCTGACGGCCTGTATCTACTGGTAAAACGTATTCAATTATTTTATATTTCTAGAATGTCAATCATTACCTTCCGTTCTGTTCACATTTTATTTCTTGATTTTTTTTCCCAATTTGGTCAATTAAATCATGTTTCATGAAAGAGTTAAGCTTGTGAACTAAACACATTGTCAAAATGATAGTTGTTTAAAAATAGTTTGTTATTTCTCCAATTTTCCATTGACCAAAAGAAAATAACAGAGCAGTGGCCGTAGCGGTTACCACGTATAGTAAGGGAATGCAAAGGGAACAGGATCAGCAGCCGTTTGATGATGTTGAGGCCTTGGTTATAGCTCATGTGATATACTTTGGGAAAGCAAATAAAGTGTTCAAGGATATTGCGGTACATGGCACCTACGACTCTTTCTGGATAATGTTCAAGGTATATACATGTACACTATACTTGTATTATACTCATTTACTTTTTCTACAAGCTAATACTTAAGGTATAAAAATACTCTCTTTTTTCATTAAACAACATTTAACATTTCGGAAACAGCTTTTATCGTTTTTAAAATGTACTGTGCACATTCTGCAAGACGATACTTTTCGTTCAATGTTCTTATGAAAATTAATTAACAAACTGTCAGTATGTGCTGTAGGTTGAACATATCAGTGTTTTAAAAATATTTCTCTGTTTTTTGAATTGTCTGATAAAGGTATCACAGTAGCACGGGACATAACAAGTTATAAAGGTTTATTGTCTTGTATCACACAGGTTCAAATTAAATGTTGATATACAAATGCAAACATATTATTCTTAAATGCTGAATATCTCAGCCTAACACTTTTAAAAAACAATGGAAATATGACCATTAGCTTCGAGATTCTGGATACGTTTTAGAATCAAGTGGAGAGAGAATATGAACGCACTAAAAAAGCCGACATGCAAGCATCGCTAGACAGATCTAAGCATACACTAAACGAATTGTACCAAGATGTCAACCGAAAGATGACAGAAGGACGCTATTTAAGACCCGGTGGATATCAAGAATACGGCACGGACGTTAAACAACTACAGCTACAGTACAATGACACTCAAGGTCTAGGACGACAGGTTTGTTGACACAAATCCTTATTTATAATGCTACATATTAAGAAATATTTATATCTGGACCACTTGAAATAATGGGTCGACAAACATGTCTTCAATGCACATCGGGTGTAATTACATACTGAACATTGGGGTTCAATGGAATTTTGGTAACAACAATCAACATGATTAATTAGAACGTAATTATTACAAAACATAATTATAAATACGATATGCACGCTTTTCAACTTCATCCTCATTATATACCATACCTTAGTGCCACACTAACATGAATATTTACCGGTAACATATTATGAAGTTATATGCTGTGTACATCTAATTGTGATTAGAAACTTCGAGCGTACCAGTCATATGTCAATGCACTCCGCATGCAGGCGGCAATGATTCGTGATGCAGAAGACACACTCACCAGACAAGAAGAAGAAAGGAGGGGTGAGTATAAAAGAACAAATACATGTTTGATTGCATGACATTGATACAAAGTATTTAAAAAAACCACGTCAGGCCACTTCTTTATAAATGAACCCAATTACCATTTTATTTTATTGAGAAGATTACACAACGATCTTGAATCATTTTACTATGGTAAATAATGAACACTAAAGAAAAATATATATTAACCCTCTCTTCTCTCTATCTGCATGACCTTTGTTTGATCATGGAGATATGTTTATATAAAACTGTATATTCTACACGTAAATGAAAGTGTGTTTCAGTCAACTCTGTTTGCTGTAATTAAAGAATATGTTTTAAAATATTGCGAAAAGGTTTTTGGAAATTTAGAAACCATTTCCTTTTGTTCGATCAAAAACTCCCAAGATGTCCTTGATAAATTACGTAATAAGCATTTACGTGTCTCTACTCTAAGCATCCACTCAATGCAAGTTTTATTTCTGTAGACTACAAAGGTTTTTGTATATAATAAGCAGAATATTCTCTATACTATGTACATGTACTTCATTATAAGACTTATAGCGTCTCCGTGGACGAATGGTTAACGACGTTGCGTTGTAAACCTTCGCCTCTTACCTCTGCGGGTTCGAACCCCACTGGGAGGTCGACTTGTAATTGGGAAAATGTCGATTCTTACGGATGGACGTGTACAGTTCTGGTTCTACCAAGGACAGGTGGGCCTCCGCCACAAAAAATCGACCGTCATATATAACCTTAAATGTGTTGAACATGACGTAAAATACCATACAAACAAACAAACAAACAAATCAAACAAGTAGAATTATTACTATTACTGTTAATATATCAAAATTGTTGACCTCTGCCTTTCCGCAATTAAAGACTATGTTATAAACTATCGCGAAAAGATTTTAGAAAATTGAAGAATCAGTCCGATGTGTTCAATCAAAACCTCCGGAAACTATCTTGATACATTATAGTGTATTCACTTCCACGTCTCCACTCGAATCATAAATGAATTTTCAGCACTTTACACCACTCTTACTTATAATAATGTCAGCAGTTTTTTTTCAAACGCCAATCATGATACTTATAACATATTGACTTATGCTAGATAACACATTTATTAGATAGGTATAACCGAAAACCGCGAGATGTTGTTAGAGGTTGTTGGTATTTGTCACAGGATGACCCTAGTGGTTGGGGCTAACTCGGGAAAAAATCAATGACGGCGAATGCATTTACATAAGTTTAATGCAACTTTTAAAATATGTTTAATATATATACAATTATCTAAAAAAACAAGCGAATAAACAGATTAACTATGAAAAGAATGTTCTCATAAACGTTTAAGACGTTCTTAGTATTGTTATAAATACTGAATGTATAAGACACTAAAGTGTTGTTAAAGTTATAACAATGTTGATCTATGATCTAGCGCGATAACTGTGATACGCGAGAGCTCTTGAAGATGATGATGCGCGAATTCAATGGATGATTGTCATCAAATGCCTTCTGTAAGGGTTGATGACGCGATGTAATGATGGTTAACCTCCACTGAGATTGTGGGTGATGTTCCTCCAGTGAGGACTGATAACGGGCCCACCTTGTGTCCCGGGGGTTGTCGCTAATAAAACCTGGCCATGCTGCGCAGGTACGGGGACCGTCTCCACCGCTCGTTACGTTATCTGTGGACGCTTAGCTCCATTCCGAAATATCCCAACCTGGATGGCTTAGGCTGTAATTATACATACGTTTTAGATGTCGGTTGACAAACATAACAATCTTGCATAATTATCATTACCCAAACAAATCATTATTCAATAAATGTATGTAAGCTGTACTAATGATGAGTAGCAATGTATACATATTCTACAACGCCATTTACACGCCATATACGTCGCTGTTAATCAATGCCCCTAATACATGTACTATAAACATTATCAAATCACTCGTATATTACACTCACTGAGTTATGCATGTATGCATGTCAACTAATGACCACATTATACAACGCTATGCATACGCGTGGAACATTTATCCTAGTAACTCATCTCATTGTTATTACAATCATTTAATTATACGCCACCGTTAACTAATGCACCTATTATCCACTGTTATCAAATTAATATTGTTTTACAATTAATGATCAATTACAATAATTACATCTAATAAAGTAACTTAAAAATCATATGCTAGTCTAAAATTAATGTTTGAGAAACATCAAAGCTAACCGGATGTCGTAGCCTCCAAACAAGATGGCGCCGCCAACTGAATACAAATGTACGATGAAAGTTTAATAAAATAACTACTGACCACATGTTGCTTGTGAATTTTACCGTCCAACCTCTGGTACAAACAAAGCAACTATCGATCAATCCCGGCAATGGGTTTGATAGCTAACATTACGCCCAAACCATTATTTCCCCCGTTCAGTCCGTGACAAACGTGGCTAAATCTGCAGTATTGAATCTACACGAGAGGGCCCTTATACAATGTTGCCGTTTAAAGCTACAGAGTCCCTATATCAATCGATTTCTTCTTTGTAGGCGTGTCTTTATTTGTAACTTCATGTTCACCAGCTCATGTCGAAATCGGGTATTTAAGCGAGCAAATATAGCGCATGAAATCATTTACTGTATATACATCGACCAGTGCACATCGTACCTTTACACAGGTAACAGTAATTTTTACCGAAAAAAAAAAGTTAGCTTCTTTCGGGGCTCGAACACACGACCTTCTGATTTCAAGTCCTGTGCTCTAACCACTGAACTACAACGCTACTTGAGGAAATAGTATACTAACTACCATATATTATGAGGCAAAATAACTTAACATATTTGAACGCAACTAAAGATGGATCAATACATATGCAGTCCATATTGTCGCACGTGTAAATTAACATTGCCTGGTGTAATACTGTATCTTATCAATATGAAACTAATGCTTCGTCTCAAATCAACCATATATCGACTTGTTATTTAGCGCTTGATGAGTTTGTGTGCGCGCTCTTGTTATTACGTAATGCCTATTAGTGTTAAAAATGCTACAACATACCAATAAATAGCAGTGGTCTAGAGGTTCAGCATACATCTTCCAAATCTTAAAAGTGCAAAGGCTGTGGTTCAAATCCCGTTCCGGGCAACTATTTTTTTTATCACATATATTCTGGAGCCGTATATTTATCGATGTTACCTGTACGAAGGCTAAATAAAAATGTGAAATTTTACGTATCGATTTCTCCTTATATACCGACTTTTGGGGTGTTCGTCGATTTGAAACTACTTCACACGTGACTCATTCATATTCATGAGTTATTATCAGTTAAAATAGGGACTGTACAGCTTTAAGGAAGATAGACCTATACGTTTACATGCATTAGCACAAAACTAAACTTATGACACGGCCTCTCTGGTGGCCACTTAGAATGTGCACGCTTTTACGTGTTACATGAATAGATCATGGATATTGTGAATTTGTTTCAACTCGAATAATATATTAGGATGTAACGGACAACTTACAAGAGCTATGTACGACCAATACGCTCTACCCGTGACATTTTGTGACAACATCTCCCCAATTAAAGAAAGTGCTACACTTTTTAAAATTCAACAAAATGATTACTTAAACTTTTAAATAGTCCTAGCAAAAGACATGGTTGCATACATAATAAGCAACATTAAAATTTCAACAATATTCTACAATTTTACACTACACTGTCGTAATATACACTGCTATTGTACAATACACTGCAATAATCTGTTATACTATTGTATTAAACCCGTCATTATGTGCGGCGACTTAAATAGTCTGCCCCAATATTGTCTTTTCCTCGGATAGCTTTAATTTTCATCCGGTAAGGCTGCAGAGTCAGTGCCCACCTCATTAACCTACTGTTAGCTACCTTTGCTTTATTCATATAAGCTAACGGTTGGTGGTCAGTCTCCAAGACAAATTCCTTACCAAAAACATATCGGCGGAATTTACTGACACCCTACACTACTGCAAGACACTCCCTTTCGATAACAGAGTAGTTACATTCCCGGGGTAGTAGTTTCCGACTTGCGTAAGCCACGGGGAGACTACACCCATCTTGCTCTTGCAGTAGGACTGCACCCACCCCGATATCGGAGGCATCCGTTCTGAGGATAAACTCCTGGTCAAGTTCAGGTAATTGTAGTATTGGGGTTTTGATCAGACTCCCCTTTAAAGAGACAAAAGCTCGCTCCTAGCTTTCCCCCCAAGTTATACTACATGTTGACCTTTCTTTGTCAAGTTTGACAAAGGTGCAGCTATAGCCGAAAAGTTTGGGATACACTTCCTGTAAAAACCCGCGAACCCTAAATATGACCTAACTTGTTTCTTTGTCTCGGGTCTTGGTGCTTCCTGAATTGCCTTAACCTTGCCAGGGTAGGGTTTCAATTTCTGGTCCCTCTCGACAACATGACCCAGACACTCTATATCTGATTAACCTACGTGACACTTGCTAGGTTTTGCAGTCAGTTGAAACCGGCGTAGCCGTTCCACCAACAGATTACGTAGAGCCTTAATATGGTCTTCAAATGTTGTTGTAAACACCAGGATGTAATCTACAAAACTGTCTGTGTTGGACAAATCCTTCAGGACTTTCCTCATCAACCTACAAAATGTTGCTGGGGCGTTTACAAGACCGAAGCGCATGACCTTGAACTTAAAAAGTCCTTGCGAAGTTTCAAAAGAGGTCATCTCTTTAGCTTTGTCTGAAAGTGGGACTTGCCAATAACCTTTACTGAGGTCTAACTTGGAGAAATACGAATATCCCGTAAGTTTAGAGAATACCTCCTCAATATTAGGCATTGGCTCTGCTACAAAGATGGCACGTTTATTTAGCTGTCTAAATTCGATTCAGAATCGAATTGACCCATCCTTCTTCTTAATAAGTATGACTAGGGATGAAAATGGGGCGTTTGAAGGTTCGATGACACCCAATTTCAACATGTCTTTCAACCTCCTCATCAACAATTGATCGGGAGTGAAATTCTAATTGGTTCCCCTGATGTGAGTACAATATCATGTTGCACTCCATCTGTCTGCCCAGGGTTTTCGGACAAGACATCACTGAACTCCGAGAGTAAACTACCCATCTCTCGTTGCTGCTCTACGCTAAGCATGCCCGATATGTCTACATCGGCTGCTGTCTCCTTACCTACACTAGTGGGAAAATACATGGGACTAGTGTCCTCACTACTGTCTTCCTCACTATCCTCAATATCTGCAACATTAACTACGGTTAACACCCCTTGTTGCACATTATCGGTTCTACTGATATACTCTTTCAGCATATTCGCATGAAAGGTCTTAAACTTTCCGTTTATCTCGATACGGTAATCCATAATGTTCACTATCCCTCTAACGTAAAACGGACCTTTCCATTGTAATAACAACTTGTTATTGTCCGTCGGGAGTAACAGTAACACCTGGTCATCTATCTTAAACTTCCTAGCTCTAGCTTTCTGGTCATAGTACCGTTTATACTTGGTACTTGCCTTAACTAACTGACTTTGAGCTATCTTACAAGTCTCCTCTAGTTTCTCCTTCAGATCTAAAACATACTGATATGTAGTCTTAACCTCATCACTATCTACTTCACCTGCCCACATCTCTCTTAGAATCCTCTTGGGACCTCTAACTGATCTACTGTATAATAACTCAAACGGAGAAAATCCTAAACTCTCTTGTGGAACCTCTCTAAATGCAAACAGCAAAGCATCGAGATACTTGTCTCAATCTTTGGGTCTCTCTGTACACATACGCCGTAACATTTGCTTTAACGTCCCTTTAAATCGTTCGACTAACCTGTTACACATAGGGTGATATAGTGTTGTCATGATTGAACGCAAAGGTAATAACCTGCTTACTTCAGCCATAAGTTCTGATGTAAACTGTGACCCACAATCAGTCAGCATTTCCTACACCTAGCCTACTGAACATATCAACCAATGTCTCAGCTACTCTCTTAGTTTCAATTGAGGGCAATGCTACTGTCTCCGGATACCTAGTTGCATAGTCTACCATGGTTACAATGTACCTACTTTTCCTATCCGACACTGGAAAAATTGGTCCAACTATTATCTACGGCTATCCACTTAAATGGTGTATCTATCAGTGGCATCAGACCTAAATGTACTTTGGTCACTCGACCTTTTGGTACTGTCCTTTGGCATACATCGCAGGACCTACAATACCTAGTTACATCTCCACTAACGCCTGGCCAATAAAATTCTACCAATACTCTATCTGACGTTTGAATGACCGCCCATAATCGACTCATGAGCTACCTTAAGCACTGTCGTTCCATACTGGGTAGGTACCACTAATTGGTGAAACTGTCTACTACCACTATCTTCAAATTCTCTGTACAATAACCTATTCTTATGTACAAACTTACAACTACCGGACCCTTTACACTTCTTCACTACACCATCCTTGGCATTCACTTTACAAGGACCTAATGACTCGTCTTGAGTTTGTGCTTCTATAAACTCCGCTTTGGATATGTCACCTACGGCTGCAGGAACCTTTAATTTTCTATAAGTCTGAGCTTGCTTCTGAACCTGCGCTCTAGTCTCAACTGCATTACTTATGCTACTCCTAAAATCGGACATTACCGGAAGTGCTGAACCTTCTATGTTTCCTATCGTTAAATCATACATCGGGTCGTCCAATCATAATGCCTCTGTAGTCCCTTTAAAGAAAGGTGTATCTACATCTATTCTCGCTATTGGCACTTGCTCTACCGACTTATTTAACAACATACACGGTGACTGTTTACCTATCAACTGGTCATCCGTAACTAAACTACGCCTAACTACCACACCTGTACAACCTGTATCCCTCATTACAATTACGTCCGTGCCATTCACTCTACCATCTGCCGTTGGAAGGTTTGCATACGGAAAGAGACATGTTCCGATCTTCGCCATTACACCATCTGAGCCAACACAACAGCTACTGCTCTCGGTTTTAAAAACCGGACTATTACTACCTATGCCTCTACCTCTACCTCGGTTTTTACCACCTCTACCTCTACCGAAATTCCATGGGTTGTTAAAACATTGGTTCTGATTTCCTACATTGTTATCCACTCTACTATTGTCACTAAAATTGTCTACGACAGCGGACACATTCACCGCTTTCCTACACTCATGTGAAGCATGATTCCCATTACAGTGACGTCAACGAATAAAAGGTCAACCTGTGTTACCACTATTGCTACCTCCTCTAGCAACCATCGAACTACCTCCACCTCTGTAGTTTCCACTCTGGCCTTTCTGTTTATTACTATGATCGTCCCCTTGCCTATCTCTAAAAGTTCTGTCTTTCGACACTACATTATGAGCTCCACCTCTAGCCTCAGCAAACTGATCTGCTTGTGTTGCCATTTCTTCTACACTAGTTAATTTTCTTTCTTTCAGAAATAAGAACAGATCTCTACTACAAACATTGAATAGCTGGTCCCGCAACAAGAAATCTATGAGGCCCTGATAAGTCTGCGCTACCTTCCCTAACTCTAACTACCTATCTAAGTAATTTCTAGACTTACTAATAAACTGAATAAATTACTCGCCTTTCTCGGGCAAACAAGCTCTAAACTGCTTTCTAAAACCTTCTTCCGTTAACTCAAATCTCTTTAGCAGAGCATCTTTTAACTTGTCATAGTCAAGAGAATCTACACTAGGTAATCTAGAAAATACATATAAGGCTTTGCCCCTCAGTAACGCACTTAAATGAACTGCCCACTTATCTTTGGTCCATTCATGTAACTCAGCATTACGTTCAAACCGTAACAAGTAACTGTCCATGTTATCTTTGACAGCATCAAAGTATGGTAACTTCGGACCTTTTAACTTCCCAGAATAACTATATTTCCCTTCAGTTTTAATGTCCTTACTATGTGTCATAGTTGATTCCAACTCTTAAGCTAACTTATGATCAAACTCTGATTTCTCCCTCTCCATCATTATCTTAGCCTTCGTTAGTTTACTATCTGTTTCGACCCTCTCATGTTCTAACTGCCGTGCTAATTCTATCTGCTCTTTATCCGCCTCTTTCTTCTCCCTTACTAATCTACTTTCATCGTCTCGCTTCTCTTTAGCTAACCTACCTTCTAATTCTAGCTTCTCTTTATCAGCATCTAGCTTCTCTTTAGCTAATCTACTTTCTAATTATATCTTCTCTTTAGCTAATCTTCTTTCTAATTCTAACCTATCTTTCTCAGCATCTAGCTTCTCTTTAGCTAATCTACCTTCTAATTCTAACTTATCTTTAACTAATCTACTTTCTACTTCTAACCTATATTTTTCTTCATCACTTTCCTGCTTTGCTAATTCTCTTTACTTAAGTCTAAATTCCCTTTCGCTAGCCTGTTCGTCTTTAACACAGGCTCTAAGCTCCTCTCCAGCATACCCTAAGTCCTTACCCATCTCCGTAAGTTCCTTTATGGACGTCATGGTTATAGACATTGCGAACTACTCACTACACTAATTACAATAAACGATGATTCTACTTTACCAACTACTAATGGTAAGTCACTGTGTCCTCAGTAAACACCTGGGCATCATCATAGAACAAGTTACATACACATTTGTACTAGCGCTAACTACTAACGGTTATGCATAGATAGTATCAAGCTGCCACAAAACATATGCACTACTTAAAATATCTATATTTGATATTGGACATAAACCTTAAACAATCATATAAATGTGTATAACATGTACATGTATATTTACTTTTCCCATCAGTATAAGTATACTCGAGTGTAGCAACATGCGTAGGACGTTTTGTTCGCCAACCTATTTGGATACTATTGGTATTTCAAGGGAGGTAAAAACAAACACTCAAATTATTGAGCAAAATTGTGCCTCAAACCCAATCGTGTAGACCACTGCGACCTCGCGCCAAGGAAAGAACGTACAAAACAACAGTTTGGACTCACCCTACCCTTGTCGTTTCTTGACTTGTCTTCCAAGCTGTGGCCGTGATCGTCGACAGCCGCCTTGATGGATCAGAGGGTGGTACACAATTCTAAAATAATAAGTACGGATTTAGCATATCATAATATAGATCACTTATTGATTATTTACATCCGCAGTCGCCCAAAATCCCACTACTCTGAAAACCAGTTGTCACAGGATGACCCTAGTGGTTGGGGCTTACTCAGGAAAGAATCAATGACGGTGAATGCATTTACATAAGTTTAATGCAACTGTTAAAATATGTTTAATATATATACAATTATCTTAAAAAAATAAGCGAATAAACAGATTAACTATGAAAAGAATGTTCTCATAAACGTTTAAGACGTTCTTAGTATTGTTATAAATACTGAATGTATAAGACACTAAAGTGTTGTTAAAGTTATAACAATGTTGATCTATGATATAGCGTGATAACTGTGATGCGCGAGAGCTCTTGAAGATTATGATGCGCGAATTCAATGGATGATTGTCAGCAAATGCCTTCTGTAAGGATTGATGACGCGATGTAATGATGGTTAACCTCCACTGAGATTGTGGGTGATGTTCCTCCAGTGAGGACTGATAACGGGCCCACTTTGTGTCCCGGGGGTTGTCGCTAATAAAACCTGGCCGTGCTGCTCAGGTACGGGGACCATCTCCACCGCTCGTTACGTTATCTGTCGACGCTTAGCCCCACTCCAAAATATCCCAACCTGGATGGCTTAGGCTGTAATTATACATACGTTTTAGATGTCGGTTGACAAACATAACAATCTTGCATAATTATCATTACCCAAACAAATCATTATTCAATAAATATATGTAAAGCTGTACTAATGATGAGTAGTAATGTATACATATTCTACAACGCCATGTATACGCCATGTACGTCGCGGTTAATCAATGCCCCTAATACATGTACTATAAACATTATCAAATCACTCGTATATTACACTCACTGAGTTATGCATGTACGCATGTCAACTAATGACCACATGATACAAAGCTATGCATACGCGTCGAACATTTATCCTAGTCACTCATCTCATTGTTATTACAATCACTTAGTTATACGCCACCGTTAACTAATGCACCTATTATCCACTGTTATCAAATTAATATTGTTTTACAATTAATGATCAATTACAATAATTACATCTAATAAAGTAACTTCAAAATCATATGCTAGTCTAAAGTTAATGTTTGAGAAACATCAAAGCTAACCGGATGTCGTAGCCGCCAAACAAGATGGCGCCGCCCACTGAGCACAAATGTACGATAAAAGTTTAATAAAATAACTACTGACCACATGTTGCCTGTGAATTTTGCCGTCCAACCTCTGCTACAAACAAAGTAACTATCGATCAATCCCGGCAAGAACTAGAAGACAATGGGTTTTATAGCTAACATTACGCCCAAACCATTATTTCCCCCGTTCAGTCCGTGACAAACGTGGCTAAATCTGCAGTATCGAATTTACACGAGAGGCCCCTTATACAATTTTGCCGTTTAAGGAAGATAGACCTATACCTTTACATGAATTAGCACAACACTAAACTTATGACACGGCCTCTCTGGCGGCCACTTAAAATGAGCACGCTTTTACGTGTTACATGAATAGATCATGGATATTGTGAATTTGTTTCAACTCGAACAATAGAGTAGGGTGTAACGGACAACTTACAAGAGCTATGTACGACCAATATGCTCTACCCGGGACGTTTTGTGACAGTATTCCTGGTGTTCCTTAGATTTGATGTAGCCATGATGATATTATCGACTCGTGATATGTATAATATTACTTCTCGATATCTATATGACATGCTCAGTAGTGATGATCCGTGTTTTGCTCATATGGTTACTAACTGTGATCCTCTAGAGCTCAGTTTAAATGAGAACAACAGTTCATATACCATAGCAGCACTCTGTGATCTTCATTTCTGGAATTAGTACACACGTAACACATGATAGGAGAGATGACTAACTTTGACATCGTTATCTATCCACATTTAATTTCTGTCTAGACCGTACATAAAAAGCAGTGACTGAACCGTTCGTGTTTCGAATCGTGTATTGTACTAAACCGCCTAATTTATCATTCGTGGAATTTATTTTGAGATAGTTGTAGACATGTTCTAGAGAAATTGATTTTGCTATCGGAAAGAGCAGGTTCGACTAAACAGTCAGGGGTGTAACTGATTGAAGTTATTCTCAAAATATCTTGTACACGTTATTTTTTCGTAGCAGTGAACATCCTTGGCAAATCGCTGTTTATTTTGAAATTCGCGGTTGTTTACGTCATTGCTACTGCTCAAGGCATGTAGCAAGAAGGGAAGTACCAGCAGCATTGACAGCATGGAAGCTGACTTGACGGAGAGTGATAAATTTCCGATTTGTATGCGCTTTTTTTCACAAAATTGATCAAATTTGAGTAATTTCAGACACATATTTATATCCTTTCCCATTTTTTTCGGCGCCTGCCGTATTTTTTCCCTGTTTTATTGTACCTTTCCCTGATAAAGTTAGTCAACAATGCTCGTACGCATCGCCGATAAACTTCTACGCATCGTGTTGGAAGGTTGATCGGTCTAAGAAAAATGTAACTTGTGTAAGTTATTGTCTGCTAAATGTCGGAAAATTGAAAAATGAGATAAGATAACTCGTGCAGGCTTGTTCGTATATTCATCGTCATCGTTCATGTTTATATATGATGAACATGTACGTGCACTTTGGGAAATAAAATTCTATGGGACAGCTGTTCAACATGTTACTTGTTTAAATAAACATGATAAATAAAAATTATGTTAAATATTAAATACCAATTGAAAGTAAATTGTGTGAAAAACTTTTTTTGTATGCCCTGTAACCATGGTAACAGTTTTAATAACTTACACTGAGAGAGCAACCTCAGTGGGAAATGAGATGAATTATATCGTAGACAGAGAGGTATGGCCAAATGTATATGCTATATGTGGGAGAGGATATTGCTTGGGGTCAGAGACAAGGAATAAGAAATGACGGGAGTAGGGAGATGAGGTGGTGGTGTGTGGGAGATTTTTAAAATAACAATATAGTAAACAAAATGATAGAGAAGTAATAAAGGGGGACGATGGAGGGCGAAGACTATCCCTTGTACACGCCTCCTCCCTTTTACATGCTTGCGTTGGTTTCTGAGCATGCTGATGGGGTACCAAGCTTACTAAATGGCTACGTACTGCATAACCTGTAGTTCTTTGTTCATCATGTTTATCGACAAGGCAGTTCTCAGTTTATTACGAGCCAGTTTTCAGAAAGAAGAGTAGGACTCTAATATGCTTATCATACTAATAGTTCCCTGTCTAGTTGGTATGTTTTGAGGTTGAGCCTCGATCTGCAGTCATTGATAACTTATTTGAGTTATTGTGTATGTTACTTAAAAATATGGAAGGGAATAGTGAATCTCTGGAAGCCATTATTTTCTACAAATAAACATAATTTATATTACTTAAAAAAAGGTCCGGCTGAGTGACCATGTTGACTACCGAGTGATGCCCTGTTAATGTTAAACCCATGGCACTTAAAATATAAGTAACTTAATAAAGTTATATAACTGTACACAGTTATGAAATCTAATTTGAGTTGTTGTATTTTTCAAAAACATGATTCGAACAGGCAATCATCTTACATGTTCGTGATCCTAATGATATTTATTTTTGATAATTTATCTGTTTAAGCTATTTTGTTTTTATTTAAGAAATAATAAATATGTACCTGTGTTTTATCAGTGAATAAAATACAGTTCGGAGTTAGGATGCGTAGTAATTAAATCACGAGTGTGTTAACACGAGTGATTTAACTACTCGCATCCGAACGACTAACTGTATTTTATTCGCCGATAAAATACAGGTACGTATTTATTATTTCGATTCTAACACAACAATAACCCCATTGTTTACGCTATTGTTGGGGCACTATATATTATCTCAGAGGTCAAGGTAATCCGGCTGCTATCAGGCTATCAGGCTGCTATGTTTACATGCTGTTCCAATGGGCGCCCCCGTATGCAAAGTTCTACGTTTCTATACACGCAATTGACTTGTTTCAAGTCACGTGACAAACAATTGTCATTGCTTACGTCATGTAGATTGTGCTATATGACGTCAAAAGTTCTCAAATTGTTCAAGATGCTTAGTCATGTTATATGTACTGATGCATATGATGGGTTTATATCGGGTGTGTGCACGGTTTGGCAGCATGGCACGTTTGTTGTTTTTAACATTTCATTAACATTAATGTTGAGTTTGTCTTCGTGACGTATATTTACCAAGTGACGTCAGGGGCGTAGCTAGCCCTCTATTCATGTGGATTCATAATTGTGGTAGGGGGGTCCGGGGGCATGCCCCCACGGAAAATGTTGAAAACAATGGTGCAATCTGGTGCATTCTGAGGTGCTTTTGTCAGAATCATGTGGATTCAGCCGCGTACTCGCGTATAGGCAGCTACGCGCCTGGACGTCACTTAACGCGGCGCCTCCAACGGATGAAATATACGCGGGGAATTAATGGAACAGCTGTATTTTATCGTAGAATAACATACATCGGTCTCTCTTCTTTGTGTATATGAAAGACTGCGGAGGCCGTGTTAGAATTAAATGCAAACTAATTCTACCATGACTAACTTAATAACGTGATGCAGTTATATAACTGTATGCAGTTATAAAGTTATAACTGCATTCAGTTATCTGGTATTATGCCTAAACAAAATAGTGATTTGTTTCCCGTACCGAGCTGTTGACTGCGAAGTGATGTACTGTTAATGTTAAACCCATGGCATTTAAACAAATAAGTAACTTAATAAAGTTATATAACTGTACACAGTTATGAAACCTAAATGTGAGCTGTTATATTTCTAAAAACCTGATTCGAACAGGCAATCATTTTACATGTTTGTAATCTCCCCACGCCTCGAGGTAAAATCCTGGATCCGCGTATGTGGATCCTGGGATCATATATATGAAACTCTTGAGTTAAAAAATGTTTTGCTTTTTTAATTATGTTATTTTTAACTTTCGGATATATATTAAAGCGTATTTCCACCACTTAGATTTTAAGAGAAGGTAATGGCTTCGCCCCAGAGAGAATGAAAAAAAACGCAAAAAATATTATTTTTTATATTGGCACTAATAATAAATAAGAGTATTTTTGAACATCTTATATTTTATATTGAAGTTTATAGTATGAATATATACAAAGGAAAAACAGATATTCAAGTAGGAGTTTGTGTATATTTATAGGGTATAATAGTATATACGTGTATGGTGTATTTATACAAAGGGTACACGGATACTCAGGTTTTAGGGAATTTAACTTAATTTTATGGGGTTTATAT